>CALNHX010005261.1:0-110386 GCA_940337035.1 Agriotes lineatus
ACTTTCTAAAATTTATAGCCGGTTAGGATAGGTAGGTATCCTACACAACGCTATCCATGTACCTGTACTTTGGGTTGCCTATTTCGGATGTTCAACGGAACTGAGTTACGTGACTCACATTGTTGAACAATACGTAGATGAGTAAGCGTCTGTACAATATATACAAGACAAACAATGGGAATGCGATTACAAAAAACTCCTAAGAGGGAAGACAACAATGCCAAGTAAGAACAATGACGAAGAATAAAACAGTAAAACCAGACAAATAGAAAGAAGTGACGAAGATAAAAATAGTGACATTAAGAACGATAAAAAACAATAAATCAGTAGACCAAGAAGTATAGTAACCAGCAAACATGATCAAAAAACGCAGGAGACAAATAATCTTCTGTATTTGTAAAATTATTTGACTTGACAAACAGAATGCCCCTTTTATCTGAGAAGGTATTGGTTTTCGGATGTATACTTATTAAACTTTTTTTACTTGTTTTAGTAAGTAATAATATAGTATACGCCCCAAATCTATCGATCTTTTTTCAGCACGCTATAAATATACTGTAGGTCTATTGTTTTCTTCTTGTTGTTGTCAGCATTCTTGTTAAAATATTTGCTACTTGAGCATCTGCTTGCCTGTTTGAGGAACTTGTAAACGACTTATCAGATCAAGACGCTTTACCACTTTTTCTGTTTTCTCTTTTTATTCTTCTTGATTTGGATGATAGTACTCATTGTATTTTGAAATATGAAAAATAGGTAATATGCGAAGGAAATGTAATATATGAAGTAATATCACTTTCAGAAAATTCAAGAATAAGGATTTTTATGTTCATAAATCTATACGCACTCTGAACTCTCATGATGGGTAGATGGCAAATTGACAAAGAAAAAAATATAATAAAAAACTGACGTAAACATTATTCAATAAAATTAAAGTTTCAATCAGCTGAACGCCGTCGCACAATTCGGAAATCTTAGTCCAAAATCGATTTCATGAATCCTAACCCCAAAAGCACACGGCAGAGTGCATTTTAGTTTCTTGGAGTAAATGAAAGGCAGAGTTTATCTTGTATGGGCTCTGTTCTTAATTTGTGTGTGCTTTAATCAGCCTTTCTTGTACGGGGCTATAGAGTTTGACTAGTGGTAAAAGCTTCGTGGACGCTGTAGAGCAGGTGCTCTTTCTTAAGCCATGCTATATCCCAAGTGAACGTGATAGTAGAAGGAATTTTGGGTACCTATCCAGTGAATTCTTTCCGTTCCATCCACTCAGTCTGCTAAACATCTTGGTTTCCGCATTCCGGATGTTTCGAGTAGTTTGTGATTTGGAAGTACAATCGTTTGGTTTCACATTTTGAGTTTCAGACTTAATTGATTTATTGGCTTTACCTTTTATATAAAACTGCGTTCCGTGTGTGACACTATAAATAATCTTCTCTCGCTAGCTGTTGTTGAGGGAGGTTTTCAGGCATACATGTAACTCTTTAATTATGTGATTTTGAAAGTTGAGTGCGCAACGAAATAATTTATACAAGCGTTCTAAGTTTAATTATTCGTTAGTTTAGAAATTTGCAGGTGGGATACTATGTCAGTCCTTCATCTTTTGGTATTATAAGCGAACATGTAGCTACCTGAATGCTGGGCTATTGTGTTAAATTATTCAGTTATTTGGGAAGTTGTATCCAGCAGCGAAATTAGAAATTTGCATAATCTGTGATGTCTTGTGAGATATTTTATGATGTCGTAATATGGGTATAATAAATGTTTGAATACTATTTTCAATTATTTGAATAAATTAAACGGTCCTAACTACCACAATTTTTGTAATTTGCCCGGCTATACTGTAATAATGCTTAAATTTCTAATTCTAATTGACTTTCATCCCAGGGTTAGGTTTCTACATCTAATTAAAAAACGAATATGAACTTGCTTTTGCTATCATTACTAATTAACTACGTTTAGCTATGAATTACTATTTAAGGTACTATTTTAAAATAAACATTTAATTGCAAGCACTCTGTATATCGCTATTTATCTAACGGGATTTGACAACTAGGTTATATTTTTAACTGATGGGAACAACTAAACCAAAACGGTTTCCTTGCTTCGAGAATATGTAAACAAGCTGGAAATTTTAATTAATTTCTCGATGACCACGCAATTAACGCTGTTGCTATACGATAACAATAAAATGTATTCAGCATCATAAAAAAACACTCCTACCCACGCCACGAACCGGAAGTAAAGCTCTAAGGGATGCTAACGAAGCACATTCACAAAACTAACACTTTTAGAAGGCAACTCTGACCTTTCAATTGCTTCTCCGTTAAAAATAGGGCTACATTCCCCTCGTTGGAAGTCCCACGATAGTCTGGACAACTCGTTGTTGTTTGCCTGCAGTTAGCAAGGTTCAAATCTGCGCTGGAACCCACCTGGTTAACGGCTGATGCTCTCGGGCACCTCTGAAACCGCTTTCAATGAAGCTGGGGCCTCAAATCTTGTACTCCGCTGTGCTACACGGCCGCTGCTCTCTTATTCACTCGTATAGGAACTTATGAACCTGGCTGGACATCCGTAGAATATGCACAAAACACCACAGTTTCTACTGGATCACTTCGGCGCCACGTATTTTACCTGGGTGGAAGCCCAATGTAAACCAAAACTTTTACAAGTAATCCAGGACACAATCACTTAATTAAACTACAGTTTTAGTTAACTTATTAACACACAAAATAACTTGGTTTTTTGGGCAGCTTGGCAATTTCACAACCAAGGCTTTCGAAAAAGCTACTCCAATTGCTTTGTTTACAGATTACACATTGTTACATTAACTGTCAAGCCTGCTCACATTTTATTATGTTTTAAACAAAGATAAAACTATTCAAAAACGTCATTATGCAATTATTTTCATGGCCTGTGCTATTTCTTAAAAATTCTAAAATTGAAATTATTACATTTACTGAACATTCTTATAATAAATATTTGTTTTGCTGGTTATGTTATTAATTACTATTAATTATGTGTAACATAAAGATTACTAAAATGTGTTCATGTGTTACTTAGACTTGGGTTTCACTGTTATATTGTTTTTTGTTACGATTTTAGTCAGTTAGTGGTTTGGTAGCTCAAGAAGTCTTTGGGAACAGCGCCAATTGGAATCACTTGGCGCCCAAAAATTCAGTTCTACTTCTTTTCAAAGGTAAGTCAACCCGACCGCCTACCAAGCTAGCCGGCGCCATGTTTCCGTTCTATTAGCGGCAAAAACTAATGTAACATTACATTCAGGATGTAGTTTTAAGCTCATGTTTTGTAGCATTCCAAGTCAAGCTACTAAAATATAATAAATCTGAATGATTATAAAACCTGATAGTTAGACAACTTAAAGTGCTTAGGAGAAATACAGGTTGCATAATCTTTATCTAGTTCTTTTTGATTTCAAATAGAAGGTTAATTTGAGAATGTTTAAATTAAAAATAAAAGATGAAACCACTTTCTGTTTTGAATAAAAACAGAGGGAGGCTTTGTAGCGTCCAGCAGCGAGTAAAATCAGAGCTAAACCCAGCTTAAAAGGATACAAAATTGGAAACTTATCTGTAAGGTTGTAGTTAATCTAATTCTACATTATATTAAAAAGTAATGATTTTTCAGGCAAATGGAATTAATTCATTGGGCAGGTTCTTAATAGTAAAAGCAGTTACGAATTAACTGGTAGGTAAACACATTGGGCGATCCGTACATATCCTAATAGAAAGTGTCTTTGGTTTAGCTTTTTGCTTTTCCTGTTATTCTTGCTATTTTTGAGCACGGGACGTCAGGATTCGGTAGAATAGAATCACCCGGAGTCTCTGTGAAACCTTTTTGAGAGAGCCTAACAGAAATGGAAGACCATGTTAGACCAACGTTAATTCTTGTTTAAGAACTTCTCAACAGAAAATCCGTTTCATTGATTTGGCGATGGGGTCGTTTTCTGTTAAGTATAGTTCAACTCGATGGGCAATGCAACAGTTCCTAGCATCAGAGGATTGCCTCCTTTTTAGTTAGGTTAGTCCTAAAACCGCAGGAAAATTATATAAACTGTTCAGTTTATTCATAACCCAAAATATGTCCAGTTACTAGTTTAAAATGTGCATATGAAATTCAATCTATCGTCAATAACTTCATAATAATGTAATAAGAAGATTTAATTACCTTTTCGGTAACAAGGCTAAAAGCCAGGTTATATTTGTACATGTCAAAAGGGGTTTAATGTTATACCGCAGGTATCTGTCAAATGATGGCCATTTCATATACTTTAGAAATGTGAATTGAGTTAGCGATAAATCATTTAACAGCCTTCATTAAAAATAAAAATAGGTTAAGAGGGTATAAAGAGCTCTTTAAATTTGTCTTACCTAAAGGTGTCGAATTTCCGAAAAAGAAAGAAATCATTTCTATAAAACTCATGATTGATTAATCAATATAAATCAAACTGATATGAACTCTAATTCGATATTTCCGTATATATAAACTGCCATAGTAGATGAAACGTTATAATCTTAAACTCATAATTAACCATGAACATGACCCATGAATTATATGATTGAATGTACATAAATATTATAAAGAAAAAATTAACAATTTAAATAAAGTTGTTGGCGCCCAATACTTCTTTCTTAGTGAACATAAGACCTTTATCCTAAAGCGAAGTTAACAAAAATCTCACATTTATCATACCCATATCGCAGCCGAAGACTGAGCTAGTCGAAGTTATGTGAGCCTTCTAAGGTAGGTTGCAATAGTTGTATAGTTTTATGATAGCATAAGTAACTTTAGTACTCCCATCAATGTTATTTCTTTTACTGTAGCTATATCTTCTTCAATTTTAGCTGCACAAAGACGCTCTTCCGTATACTGATTCTAAAAAAAACTTGTTTCAGCCAAGAAACATACTCTTATCTTTCAAGTTCTGTATAACGTACGACGGCTTGAAAAATAAGTATCAAATGGCAATTAAAAACTGAATAATTCAGACTCAGCATGATACATAGAAGAAAAAATGATAAAAGCTTCACCCTGTATATTCTAATTATATGCAAAATGAATAGATTATAGTTTGATTTTCCGTCATCTTATTTTAATAGCTATTAACATATCTAGGAATGTTATGAGTATCATAACTGCCGCAGATGTTTTGAAATCCGAGCTCGTAGAGCGAGGATTTTAAAACTTCTAAGGCAGTTATGATTCATAACATCCGTGATTTGTTCAATAGTTTATCGGTTGCTATATGGTTATGGTTGCCATGTAGGGTAATATTCTTTAACCCTACAGATAAGTTATGATCTAGTTACCAGCCTACTTTTGTATATGTAAACAATGGCTAAATATCCTGAAACCGATAAACTAGGTTTACACTGAGATTATTTTCTATGCGTCATCAAATGCTCAAAACGTATTATATCCGTAACTTACAGCACTGCGTCTTTAAATTTACAGTAAAAATTCTAGAACTAAATTGAAATCCTCCGCTGCGGAGTACCCTTACAAAGTTAAAAAGTTACGTAAAAACGGCACGAATACTAATAGAATGCTAATATAGTTAAGTAAACATCTAAAGCAAATGGATAATTATTAAAAATGTACCACAAACGACTCGTCAATTACAGGAATTACGTCAGCCTGCGCTTGATAATTCAATACTTAGCGCCCTTAACTTTTATATCTACTTATGCATAATTTATATTGAAAGCAGCCTAATTGTTAGGCCCTCCTCCTTCTGTAAGACGCAGAGCTGGACTGGATGGCATTTACCGTTTGGATTTTACGATTTTAGAAAAGTTGCTCTGTTTTTATGTTAATAAAGATAAGTTTAAATGATAATCGATTTGCGTTTAATTTTCTCGTGTCAGTTGTATGAAAATAAAGTTACTAACGTGGGATGATATTTACGCTGAAAATACAGACTTTATTAAATATTAGAAACTACAGAGCGAATGCAAACAATATTCGAGTCGAAAGTATAGGATTACGTTCGTCGTAGCTTGCGTCGTTTAAGCTGCCCGAGGTATGAATAATAAATAAAGTTATCGTTTAGTTCATATTTTTGATGGGGTACGGCAGAGCAAAATGAAATTTGCATTTGTAAGAGATATGGCAAGATCAAAGCAGACTGGCCCACCACCGAACCCTCCTGCTCTTCTTGCACCCTTAGTCGTTTTCTGTCCCTACTATTTTCCTACTAAGGCTTTAGTAATGGTGCTTGAACGACGACTCTTTTCGACAGTCATAAACAGATTTGCTGTTTTTGACGATATTTGCATTTACGTTGAAACCACTAGCGAGTGGCCCAGTTTAGCTTTATGGGATCTTAAAAATTATACATTAAGCATCTATTTTGTATACAAAAGTTAATTTACTTAATGAACTCTTGTAGATAGTATTAGTTTAACGTCTGTTTGAAATGAATATAACAAAACATATGAAAATATTAGTATAGGCGTCTACAGTAAAATTATTTTTATTAATGTGGAAACCGTTTCCAGATTGTGGAATGTTAAACTCCTTTAGATATGTTTTTTTATAGATAAATTAAGTATAAGTGGAGCAAAAAAGTCGAGTGGTACAACCTGTATTATATCTGATTCAATTTACTAATACATATACCACGTGGCGACTTTCATGAAAAAAATACAACTACACCTACATGTTCCAGTTAATAAATTGTTTTTCCCCATGCACTGAATTACAAATGAGTTGCAGGTTTGGTTTCCATCTAGAAGCATGAAAACCGAAAAGCACGTTCTATCTATAAGCTATATGGTTAGGTGTTTTAAACATTTCCACAGTAGATTAGAAATTATATTTGAATGCCCGTCTAATAAAGATACAGTTTGATAAAAACGATAATTTGCTTATCTTAAGCCCACAATCCCACAAACAAAAGTCCAAAACATTGTATGCTATTTTAACTGCTTTGCCTAAATATAATTGATTGTCTTTTGAACTACATATTTGATCTCTTAATTTAAAAAAAATTAAATACTGATGGTTTTGGTATATATACAAGAAAAATATGGCAAAGACACAAAACGTCAGACACTTAAAATATAAGTAATATTTCCCTCAAAATAAGAAATTGTTGGCAGATAGTATTTTATAACCAATAATAAAAATATTTTTCTTTCAAAATTGTCACTGAAATAATATTAATAAATATTTGTGGCAATGTTCATAATATGTAAATAGGAAAATAAAAAATCTGTGTCCAATCGATGAACGTTTTTGCCAGTTTAGTTAATAAAAGCCATACTAGATGAAAATAATTTTTGATCATACTTTATTTAAAAAAAGTGTAATTTGGTTTACGATTTTTCGTTAAAAAAAGTGATACTTTCGTCACGATTTTTCGTTTAAAAAAGACGACTTTCGTGATCACTATGCAAAAATAGTATATTACATACCGAGGTGGAAAGTGTTTTATTCCTGTCGAGAGATTAAGTAGTTAACCGAGACGCGTAGCGTTGAGGTGAACTTTGTCTCGAGACAGGAATGAAACTTTTCACCGTGGTATGTATACTATTTTAT
The DNA here is from genome assembly GCA_940337035.1 of Agriotes lineatus. Taxonomy (NCBI): domain Eukaryota; kingdom Metazoa; phylum Arthropoda; class Insecta; order Coleoptera; family Elateridae; genus Agriotes; species Agriotes lineatus. Next base: position 7,558 of record CALNHX010005261.1, read on the forward strand.
TCGCAACCACTTTATTCTAATCAATAATTGATAAAATTATTATATTATGATACGGTTGTGACGCGCATGAATGGATCAACGAGATTCCCAGTGTCCCTACCTACACAACCGTCGGGAATGGATCTCGCATGAATGGATCAACGAGATTCCCATTGTTCCTACCTACTTAGCGGTCGGGAATGGATTCATTTCCAACCTCTGCTACGGCAATCACTTTTCCGACCGGTTGGAAAGTTACAAGTTGGGAATAGCTCATTTTCCAACTTTTTAAAAGCCAGTAATGATCTTATTACATATATGGTTGCGAATAAAATAATAAACAGCATTTAGAAACAGTATTCCACCTGCTACCTATATAAAGAAAGGATGAAGAAATACAATAATATATTGTTATGTTACGATTTTTAATAAGAATCGAACGACTTAAAAGTTAATAGCTTATGTACTAAGTGCATTTATAAAAGAGGTAGTCATGAATAAAAGCTTACTTCTTAACCATCTTACAGTATTACAGTATTTTAACAGATAAAGGCATCTGAAACAAACAATTATATCACTCATATGATCGGAATCGTTCTTAATAATGTTTTTACGGCGTTTCTTATATCTTTTCTTCGCTGCATTAATACTTTCTGTTAGTTTTGGTTTCTATCTTTTTATATTGTCATATCTGCTCTTTCAAACCATTCGTGTTAGAAATTAACAATTTTAACATTTTATAATACTTTCTAGCCTACAATCTATTTAGCGATGAAATAACAATTGTTCAAACAACTAGAGTAGATTATTTTTATTGGCCCGAGTATTATAAAATAATTGAATAAAGTGTGATGACAGTATATAATTATGCTGTGATTTCTTTCGCAGATCATGACCTTGGTTATAAATGTTTAATTTCAGGGTTTTTAACAAACAAAAAACGCAATCATTTACCTGTAGCACCATCTTAATAGCATGAACAAATATTAACAATGTTAACCTGACTCTCTCTCGGTCAACTGTCAGAAAAAGTAAAACCAACAACTTAATGTTGCAATTCAATTTAAATAAATAGAAACACAAATTGGGGGCCAAAATAAATATAATTTTAATTTCAGTTCAGGCAAAGCAACACAATATGGAACTAATTGCCTGTAAATAAACAAATAAAAATGAATGTTAAGTTATATTTGACACAAATGGATTGATATGATTAAATTCAATCAATTAAGGCTTAACGAAATATAATAGCCTTATAATCAAGTTATTAGTTTAATCACGCTTACAAAATTTTTCTGTCACCATGAATACTTGTGGCTTACAAATAAACAAACAAATAAATGCTTTTAAATGGACAATTTTTACTTTTTAATTATTTAACTAAAACGTACTAGGTTTTTCTTTAATTATAATAGTTTTTAATTCAACTATATAGGTTTTTGTTCCATTTTGTGCAGAATTTAATAATTATTTGCACTCACGTAAACTTTGGCGCTTTCTACCAGATTCTCGGGCGATAGACACTGGTCTGCACTAGTACTCGATGCGGGTACAATTTTCTCGCTCCGGCTCTGCTTACAAAATTGCTGAATGCGGTACTGCACTTGTGGGGCAGCTAAATTCAGTTGTATTACGTTGCTCAACCATAATTTTTCTTTTTGCGGGATCGTAAAAGTGGTGATGTGCTACACGGCTTGGGGGACGCTCACCTAATTTTTCACTTTTAAAATGGTTAAATTGCGTTTGTGTTCACTTGACAGCTTGTGGTATTATTTATAAAATTAAGTAATAGTCAAAAATAATTCTCAATCAATTCTTGTGTTCAAAAAACATGCATTATTGTAAAACGTTGTCAAATTGGTCCCCTTTAGCTTCGCAGAATTTGCATGCACGCACAATAATTGCATCTTGAACACGCTGCAACATTTTGGGATTAATTGTGGTAGCTGCTTCATGAATTCAATCCATCAGGTGTTCTCGAGTTTGGGCAGGAGTAACATAAACCAAATTCTTTAACAGTCCCCGTAGAAAAAAGTACAAAATTGTTAACTCCGGACTTCTCGCTCGCTAAGCTCTTGGGCCACACCACCGATCCATCTGCAAGGTTAATGGTGGTTAAATTAAGTATTTATTCTATGGGCTTGTATCTACCATTCGCAAAAGGCAAATCGATGTGGATAGTCTTTCTGTAATCAATTCTGAACTATTGTTTTGTAGTAAGGATACATCATCTTTTAAAATCTCATGGACAGAAGTTTTAGTACAGTCTTAGAAATCCAAATTTCTAGAAATACGTCGTATACTAGTTTCTGGATTTTCAGCTGCTATTTGTAAAACGTTTCCCTCTAAGTTAGGTTTCCTTATTCTTGGTCGACCTCCGTTCATATCATGAGTTGGAATAATGGTTTCAGTTGTTCTTAGTTTTCTATCTACAGCTCTTATCACAGTATGAGAGGAATGCCTTCTGTTGTGAAAACGTAACGGCGTACACCCTTGCAGCTTCATTAAAATTTCCTTAACAGTTTCTTAAAACCCATGTCATGTCTGCATATTCATATACTGCGTAGTCCATGGTACAAAGACAAATTATGGTTGAAGCAAATCAAACGCAAGTGAAATTACAGAGTAGAATAAACCTGATGTCACAACTGACTGTCAGTTTTTTAGTTTTGTGTTCATCTTTTATCAAAAAAAGGTTACCTGAAGCTTTAGTGGGAGTTGCGGGAAGCGGGACACTCTGTTTATGACATATTTCGCAGTGTGTATAATTTTAACTAGTTTGATTCTGTATTTAACGAGTTTTATTCACAACATTTTTGAAATAAATGTATATTATGTTATATTTGTTTAAATAAGTAATATCTCCAATTTTTGCCTTTCTAGGGCAAACTTTAACGTCGTTATTTAGAAGGCTCTAAAGTGAAGGCCATTGTTAACCTCGCACATACAAGTTGAGATAAACCAATTTTCCCCAATCTAGTGTAGCGACACAAACAAATTCGTTTTCTCCATTTACTTATGTGATCACACAAGTATTCAGAGCACGACGCCAAATCACATTGCCGGCTGATTGCGAGAATCAAGTAGAATGTCGAGGGCTTGGCAAGCCGAAGTAAGCTCTATGAAGTTAGTGCTTGGAGCTTCAAAGCTGCTTTCAGCCAATTGCATTTCAGTAGCTAAAACAAGGTCTCTGCTACCACCACGTTATCATTGCAAGTTGAGACACTGATTTGCCCTATAAAATGCATGCTGTAACCATCTAAGGCGACCCAGTTTAGAATCTCTTTTGTACAATCCTCGGATACATTAAGATAATGTAAATTTGTCCAGTTGTATAAATGAATCGATATCAAGATTGAAATACAGCAGTGATACAATTAATTGGATTATAGATTAATGCAGTGCACCCATTTGGTTAATATAGATCTATAAACAGAAATAACTACTGGATTCGGCACCTTTTAAGATTATATTTCCAAATAATGCCTGAACATCTTTTCCGGTATCTATTGTCTTTCAAAAAGATATTTTATTGTACTTCAAACTATTCAAGAATGCAAAACTCGAATTATACAGTACTAAGGAAAATATACACCGGAGACATTTTTTTGATAAAATATTGCAATGCAGAAGAAACGTTAAAAGCAGACCAAAATCAAGAATGAAAAACTAGTAATAGAAGGGATATGTAAAAAGGGCATAGAGAAGCATGAAAATAAGAGACACTAGGAGATGAAAAGGTAGCAAAAGAAGACGAAGGAGAATAGCAGAAAAAAGGATAAGAAATTTAGAATTTTTCTTATCAAAAACATTTTAAAATGCCATAAACTAATACATTTTTTGATCCAGTAGTGTTTGCAGATCTTTTACTACTATTTTTTCTCATTTTAGGTACATCAACATTTTGATGTTAATTTAAGTACGCTTATGCTATGTCGCAATAGAGGTAAGCTAGGAAACAAGAAAGAATTCATAGCTGCAATAATAAGTATGCTGAGATAAAAGGGAAAATGCAAAATGAAGGCAAAAAAGAACAGTACTAAACAAAGATGTGATAGACAAATGACACCAATTGGGAATGGCAAAAACAAGAACGGTTGCTTATATTTTTGACGATTGTACTGCAGGTATTGAAGAATACCAGACGTTGCACAAAACCAAAACTATACAGCGCTACAAGAGAAAATAGAAACGGAAAAAATAATATTAATAGGTTCAACAACAAACATTAAGATTAAATATTTGAATGGTTTTTAGTGTAAGGGTTTGATAACAGATTAAAAAAAGTTAAAAGAATACAGTATTAAATTAAAAGAAGAATTTGCGTATTAGAAGGATATTGAAATTATTAATATGTACTTGGTAAAATAGAATTAAAATTCAATTGAATGATGCTATATAAGAAACAGAAAGATTCTAGCATTATTTAATTATTACCTGAAATAAAGTGGAGGATTAATGACAAATACCTATTCGAGAAATACCATTCAACATAATGGGTGTTAAATAAATATGATACAGATTATAGATCACTAAGGAGATAATAATATTTATCAGTATGTAATATAATTAGGTATAAAAAACATGTAATACCTTTGTAAGCTGCTAAATTTCTAAAATAAACATTTATAAATTTTTTTAATCTGTTTGGAATGTAAAGGGTTGTGAATTAAACTAAAATTTTGCAAGAAGAGGATTAAAATTAAATTTTAAATTTAAAGATGTGGAGATGATAAAGGGGAAGAAAATGGATGGTGGTGAGACTGCCATATGTAATACAGTTATAATCTACAAAAGCAATTTCTGGAATTGGATGTAGAACTAAGTGTATCGTCAATTAATTACATCATATGAATTGGATAGCAGGGAATGGTTTTTCTGGAAGTGGTTTGCATCGAGTTTGTTAGCAGAGTGAGCGTTTTGTAGTGTGGATAGAAGGTTTTTCATCTGCTGAAGTTCTAATTCGCCAAGTTTGTTTATCAAGTGACATCTTGTAACTGATACTATGTCGTTGGTGGCTTGAGAATTTTGGAAGGAAGACGTGAAAGGCGTTTGCTGCTCATCAGTTTTTGGCCGTTCTGTTGGAGAAAAGTGGTAGGTGTTTGGCTGGGAAGTCGTTGGTTGTGTTCGTACTGGAATTTGTCTGAACATTGGGAGATCTCTGTGAGACTACCGGGTGCATTTGGCTTGGTAATGAAGAGTATCGAGGTTCATGGACAGTTGACAGGCTACAGATATTTATGTAAAAGCTGAAAGGAAAAATATAGAAAGAGTGAAGTGAGGTAGTTTTAAAGAGGGGAGTACTTACTATTTGATATTTGTTGAATGACAAGTAATGTAAGGAGGATGTATTTGTAATTGATTTTGCACATGTATAATTTAAAGTGACAGTGACAGACGTAGAAGTTGTCACGAAATTAAAAAATAAATTTTCAGGAATAAAAACAGCCTTGATTATGAGCGAATCCGACCTGTGTTTTCAGTTAAGAGTAAATGTTTTCTACCGGAGCTAGAGCTATTTAATAATATTGATAATTCATAATTTATAAAAGGGCAAATGAGTTACATTCATTTTAAAAGAGAATTGATTGAAAATAAACTACAGTATAGTAAAAGTCAGATGTAATAGCTAAAGAATAATAAATATTGTTATAACATAAAACCATTTACATACATAAAGACCATTATAACATAATCAATTATAACATAATATGACGCAGAGAACGTAGGGCTTGAAGAGGACTTATTAGGGGCAAAATAAACATATTTGATAGAAACAGTAGTGTGGGGCCTATTGTAATTGTGGGACACAACATTAATATAAATAAACTACGTTGGATACAACAATTATAACAATATATAAGAAATAGAAGAATGAAGAGTAGAAAAACTGAGAAAAGGGCAATGACATAGGGCAACAAAGTCAAGAAGAAGTAACAAATTATAGTGTTAAGTTTGAAAGAACAAAAATACTTTTCTGAATAGGATTTGCAGTATACAGCGTAAGTTGGTCATCAAAAACGCAAAATTTGGAAATACCAATATGTTAATAAGTAGAAATTAATATATGGTTCCAAATGTACTTGATACAGTGATATTTTTTGAGCTTTTGTATAGTTTCGATCAATGGTTCTCAAGGGATACCACAGGGAAAATAAAAAAAAATAAAGCAAAATCAAATTTTTGAGTAAAAACAAAAATACTGTTTAATTTGTTTTCTTTTTACTTCATAATATTGCAAAATTGGATTTACTATTTTATGTTTTGGCAATATTGCGATTATTATTGCTACGAAAAATCGTATCTGAGGGTTTTGAGGATGCTAAAAATGATTTTTAAATCTAATTTAACTTCTCTTGATCGCTATAGTAAATTTAAGAAAAAATTGCATTTTTAATCGATTGCAATAAGCTGGAATGCTGAGTTGGAAATAATACAAATAGGTAGCTTAAGTCTTCTTAAAGGTTAGTACATAAAACCAATATATATAGAATATAAAACATATTTATATGTATTTCAAGCGAAGCACATTGTATGTTTGCGTTGGGACATAATAATGAAAAATATTTTTAAGGAGCCACTCTGATATGGTAGACTCTTGGGGAGACGACGATGAGAAAGCGATTGAGAACTACTGGTTTAAGTGACTAAATATATGTTACTTTTCTTTAATCTTTTTGTTAACAAAGGATCCGTTTAAACATTTCTCGCCGCCACTGCATTTTAAAGACGCGTGAGGAAGGAAATTCCAGTTCCCCGGGGTTTCATTATTCTGTCGCTAACCTCTCAGTCAGCATAGAAAGCGGGTACAAGGTTGTTGTGCGCGTAATATAGCAGCCATGTTTTTGAACATTATCGGTTATATTTGCATTTGTCGACGTTCCCAAGGCACAGGCTACAAGTTTGAAATTTCGATTTCCATCTCAGTGTTGTGAAGTATTTCCGAAAAACATTCTGTACGCCACCCGAATGTTGACGCTTTATATCACTGTATATTCTTCAACCCCGAGGACCACAGCTTTCCGTGCGGCAGGCCTGCGGGGTGCCGCTATGCACAACTTTCGCCTCAGAGCGTTGACCTGGATTTTGCAATCACGACGCCAACCAAACTGCTGCATTCCAAAGTAAGTTTAATATGTATGTCATTTAAGTAATGCATGTTGTGAATGATTCTGTCCTAAATATTTAAGAAATTGACCCCTTTAAGCACACCGAAGTTTTGGTGTTGGAAACGCTTGTTGCAAACTGTCCCTACCTTTGCACCAGGCTACCAGTACTTGCATCCTGTGGAAGTGCACTACCGGTAAACACATGTTCAGGATTTTATATGTATTATGCAACGTTCCGTCACGAGCCAGGTAGTTTAAAGGTAAATTTACGACATTTTTCGCACAACTTGAAGAATTTTATGCTGTATAAACAATTTGTGAAGCGAAATGTAGTTACGCAAATCCTTAAAGTCAGAAAAGCATTATAGATTTACCAAATACGGTAAGCCATGGCCGGAAGCCGAGTAATTTGCTGTAGCCGAGGGAATTTATTCCTGTTGAGAACACCCCACTTTATTTCGACCGGTGGCGCGTAACGCCTAACAAATTATCTGAATTGTTCCAGTAACTTTAAGGTACAATCTGTTTTGATAATTCTGATTCTGAGCAAGAATTTCTTTCGGGTTTTCCCCTTTCCACTGTGCTGACTGGAACATCCGTAACAGTATACAACAGCAAAGTTTGAATATACATTGACATATATTTCGTCTCTTAATCAGTTTTTATTGCCTTTACAGTATGTAACAGGTCTTCCCCAGCATACAGTTTTTGCTAGTGTCTTACTCTTGCTCAAAAGCAAAACGTACCAAGTTCGAGCAGTTTTGCCTTAAATCTTCCTTTACTTGCCTTGCTCCTACTCTCCATCTATCCAAGTAAACCATAATTTTTTTAATTATTGTTTTCCTAGAAATGTATTCACGTATTCTCTTGTATGGATTGCTTTGCTTAATACATCCTACGTAGCCATGCCGATGCCGTCACAATAGTTTATGCGGTAATATACTATACTTCACCTGTTCTGTTTTAATTCGAATAACAGTTTCTTGGTTTTTTCTGTCCTGTTTGTTTGTAACAATACACGCTGCACTTGATTTTTATTTTTCTACTACCTAGTATAAGCGCCATCTTTCATTAATCGCTTGTAAAATTTTGATATGCTTCGTAATTTTTAACTCGGCCTAGTAGTTTTACGCTGGTGCGTTTTATTTTCTTTGTTAAACCTTTATTTTAGTGATAGATAAAACATTTGCTTTAGTACGTTTATCGAGTATTTTTGTCCCAATTGACGTTATATTTGTCTTGTCATACTTGCACATCTATATTCCTTGCATATTGGTGTTTTCTATGTGATTACTTACTATTAAATAAGTTACTTTTAAAATATTAATTTATAACTTCAAAGTTTACAGTTCTTATAACAGATATTTTATTTTCTGTATCTGTAAAGGGTTTTACTTAGAACTTCCTTCGCAAGTGGACGTTGTGACACTAAACAATTTTAAAAATCAAAGAAAACTAGGTGTAAAAATATCTTCACGTCGTAATAATACTGAAACAATAAAAGGAAACACTTGATAATTGGAATTATATCAATTTTCAAATAAAGAAAACCTTGCCGGCGGTGGGATTTAAATTTTACCGCAGGCGTATGCAATTTCAACGTTTGGCAGTAGCCCTCAAAGAAATCGTCCATTCGTTGCATTCGACCACCGAGGACTTCTCGCATCAGTGGGATGCGCTTGCCTTAAATACAAGGCATTTATTGTTAACCCTTTTTGTCTCTTTTACAACATTTACACTGTATCTGCTCGGTTCCACTTCCGTCAAGGGTAATGCGTGAGCTATGTGCAAATTATTACTCTTATCTATTTCTCAGTTTAAGCAAAAATAAAATTTTATTCTTTAAGGTGCTCTCCCTGTTTATATTTGTCCGAAATTTTCTCGGTTTCATGTCAGGTAGACATAATTTGCATGCAAAATATCGTCTTCCTCCAACAAGTAGTTGTTGAGTTATAGCTGCAACAGGCAGATAGACAGGCAGACAGTCAGACAGACAGACAGACAGACAGACAGACAGGCAGACAGACAGAATTGAAAACACCTGTGCGTCGTCTTCTAGAGACTCTAAAACTTGAAGATTTGAAGAAATCTCGAACGGTGTGTTTTTGCGATTTAAAGAAATGATAAAGGTATATAGAAAGCAATAACTACTGCCTATCATTTGACAACATCTATATCCAAGAAACCGAAAGATAGACTCCATATCATTTATTGGTTACGACGATCAACTTGTAGCCATTACTCAAACGAACCATTTTTATAATCTTTATATAGCTGAAGCATTTCATTAGAATAGCTACTACAAGTATAGGTTTAGTAATATTCTTTGTTTTATAAAATGTGGAGCATCAATTTTCCTTGGTAATTTAAATTTTTAAAATCAATACTCTGAAAATTGAAAAGGAACTACACGGGAATACAAGAATTTGAATCCATAAAACACTTTTCGTATATAAAAGATAATCTATTCCGTTTTATCTTCCCTTTACACTAACAAAATTGCTCCCCATCTATGCAATAAAGAAGCCAAAGAAGCCAAGAAATGTCTTTTCCACTTTAGCGCAGCTATATTTTCTGCGATGTAAAGTAGGCTTTGGATAAATTCGACGTGAAATGCCCATAAATCTAAAATGAATAACTCATTTGCGCGTGGAACCCGATTATGCCGAGCGCTGCTTGCCGCAGGTTAAATGCACAAATTTAAAAATTGTGTTCATATTTCATGCCGCTTCCGTGTAGTGTGTATAGTAACAGGTAGATGGGATAATGTAAGAAACCCGGGTTCATCGGTTATTTACTTTTTGCCTTGCAAAATCTGGATCTAGCAAACGGCGTTTCACAAAAATCGGAATATCGGTTTATATTCGATACATACGTATCTTTAGTTTTCCAATAAATACTTTCCTCTTATATTTAGTAGCATATAATTGCAAAAAATTGAAGTTTGAAAGATTCAAGAGAAATTGCTTATTTTTTAAAGGTTGCGTCTATTCTGGTAGTTACATACGATATGAAGTTGAAAAATATGAATTTATAACTTTGACCGACATCCACACCAGTGTGTATAGTTTTGCTCAAGCTAACATATTAATAGGACCAAACAATTCCATATATTATCGATATTTTAATTTTATGAGATTGAAAAAACTTTCGTACAATAATGGATTGGGTCTGTAATACACGAGTAACGCGTGAAATAGTATTTTATCTACTCCTACTGTACAATAGCCATTAATTATGATTCATAATTCACAGTTTGCAGCCAATCATAAAATTCTATTTTCATTATTCAATAGTTTGCAAGTTGCAACCAATCAGAAAATTCTATTTTCATTACTCAATAGGTTGTAGCCAATCGCAAAATTCATTCTTATTATTAAATGACTTTTGAAGTTAACAGCTGTCACAAATGTCATAATTGGGAAATATGAACACACAACTCCTGTTGCACAGGAGTAGATAAAATATCGTATTATATTCGCGATTATGGCCATTATTCACTCAGATGACTTGCGCCACGCGCCTTCGGCTTGTGGCGCAAATGTCATCTTCGTGAATAATGGCTGTCATAATCGCTCATATAATAATATACTATTATTTAATGTAGGTTATATTACACGAGGATGAAGTTTACACGCGAGCCGAAGGCGAGTTCTAGCTCATTATGACAGATTGGCGAGAGACTGGTTAAACATCCATTACAACCAGCATTGGATTGACCTGTTCAATGGCCACCTCGCTCGCCAGATATTACACTTTTGGATTTTCAAATTTGGGGCTCTTTGAAATCACGAATTATTAGAACGCATTGAAAATTTTACACATTTGTGGAAATTAACATAAAAATAAAAATAAAAATTGAACTTCAAGGCCCTATAACCTTTTACAGGGGGGACTTTGTACTAAGGTATTAGGTTTAATCGGTTTATTACAACCTAAAAAATCTATGACCAATCGGTATGCCATTATTTTTGAGTCCTATATATATCTTTTTAGTATACATACGAGTACTGCTATGTATACTTGTAAAAAGAACGCATCCATTACTCCTATTACGTAGATAACCAACAATACACAAGTGACCGACAGGGAATCCTAGTTTATAATTTTTTTGTAGGTTATGTTCCATACGTTGTGAATAAATTAAAGTTGATGGAATATTAAAATAATTTAATTAAAACATTATTCTAAAACAAAATATCAATAATACAAAACAGAAATGAAAATAAAACAGCAATAGTTGCAACAAGATGAAATTTCATTCTCTCTAAAGAATTGAGTTATAACAAGTGTTCAAAATGACCACCTTGCACTTCTAAACAGTAACTTAGGTGATCTCGAAAAGCAGTCACAGCATTCGCTGGAACGTCAGGATTCAATCTATTGCATTCGGTACGTATGAGATCTTTTAATTTCTCACTACTTTATATTGGAACATTCGTGTAAATTTTTGACTTTAGGTAGCCCCAAATAAAGAAGTCGTTGGGTGACAAATCTACAGATCGCCGTGGCGACGGTACGGGACAGAATCTCCCTATCCAGTGTCCTAGAAACCTGTCGTTTAGAAAGTTTGTAACAGCATTTGTGGAATGCGGAGGGGCTCCATCCATCTGAAACCACAGGCCATCGATGTTTTTTTCTATTGCCGGAACAAGGTCGTTTATTAACAGCTGTAAAAATTTGGCGGTAGTGAGATTCCTGTCAATTAAATATGGTCCAATACGGCATTAAGCCTATTTTTAACTGTTCCTAGCCATACATTAACTTTCCCAGTGTATTGGGTACGAGTTAAGTTTTGTAAATGGTGGTTAGTGCGGCACCAATATGTGAGGAATAGGAGGAATGAGGTTAGCAAGATAAAATGGATAAATGAGGAATACGATACACACCGGAAATTTTGTGATTTAACTTCTCCATTTATTCAGAATCACAATGAGGTGATTCAGTAAATTAATGTAAAGTAAACACTGTCTTCCTTTTTATGAGGAAGACAGTGTTTACTTTACATTAATTTTCTCCATTTATTGCGAAAGTTGCTTCATTATTAAAAACTATCTTATTTAAAATGTCTTCGTGTTCATTAAGTGAATTAAATCAAGTTTCACAAAAGCTTGTTCATTTTTCTTCGTCTTCGTCAAATAGTTGTTGGTGATTAGAAAATTTGTACGATTTATATTTAAATTCTTTTAGTGTTTTAAATATTTTTTTTTCAAAATTTACCCTTACGATTATGGTAGACTACAATTGATTTCAACATCCGTTGTTGCATTCTCGAACACCTCCAGATACGATTTTTTGTTGCAAAAATGTGAAAGGAAACATTATAACAAATATAAAATCTTATAAAACCATAATTTTGTGGAGTAAAAACAAAAATGTTTTTTGTTTTAAAAAAAGTTTATTATGTTCTTGAGCAAAAGAATTATTATGTTACCCCGCAAATTCTTATTTAAAAAAATCAAGATTGTTACGTAAGGAAGAGGTAAAACTGAGATCAAAATATTCTCAACCATACTCACAATTTTTCAAATACGAAACAATGACACAATTCGTGAAGAACCCCTAACCACGCAAGTTTTTAACAAACGCTAAATACGTATTTCGACAGCTAAATTGTCATCTTGAGTAGACCTGAAGAGAGAGAGAGAGAGAGAGAGAGAGAGAGAGAGAGAGTTGGCTGGAATCAGTTTGGCTGAGGCGAACTCCTGGAGATATGCTCTTCACCAAATCACCAGTGAAAGTCAGCACATCCGTACATTCTAACGCTATTTATACTATCCGACTCGGAGGGCGTGTTCTATGCGACCAATCAGGTGTCAACTTTAACAGTGCGTAAAGATCAGACTGCGGGGTGGGACCTCCGTTTTAGTTCAACATTTTGTTGTAGCCTGACAGGCTAGTTTAATTTAATTTAATTCCTACAACTACCAGACTGAAACTGGTTTCCCAGGAATAGCTCAAAAATGCCAAGATCCAAATAATAAACTCAGTTAGTAACGTAGGATAGAAACACAGACCAACATTTTACCATTGTATAATAATTTTTAACTAAAATTAAATTGTATTAAACATATGAAATAATAAAATGTAACGATGTTTATAAAAATACATTAATTCCTCTAACGGGGCGTTTCGCTCGCTGGTAATCGGGCGGTGACACTCTATGTCGGGACAGCTTGTATATACATTAGTTCCAGTGTCGTGTAGGCATCGCGCCGGACCTGAACAGATAATATGACAGGTTAGCGGATCGCCACGTAATGGCGGACAATAACAATATACTCGGTCTTGAAATTGTTAAATATACGAAACTGTGGTCAATATCAAGCTAAATTATATGCATACCTAGTGCGTCTTGTGTTTAACGGTGGAACTCCAGGTGTTCAGTTGGTGGATGACGAATTTAATTTGTTTTACCTGCCAGCTGTTTTACTGCCCCAGGTAAGTGAATTTCGATCAAATATGCGCTGTCTCTTGCTGGCGATGATGCCCGCCGGGTTACCCTCGATTCAAACGTGCGTGCTTATGGACGACAACCTCTGGCTTGTTCGGCGGGACCTCCTGGTGCACGTTTCTCGGCTTCCGAGATGCCAAGTTACTCCAGATGCAATTAACAAGCCTAATTGCGTCTGTGTCGCTGTCCTGGTGCCGGGAAACTTGCTTCACGGACGGAGTCGTCACCGGCGGGCTCGACTTGGCCTCCCGGGCGTCCAAACTCTGGAGGACGTCGTCGGCGAGTTCGGCAAAGCTCTCCTTATAACTAGATGTTTGACGTCGTCGTCGTCGGGCCTGAGAAGACTTTCTAGGTCACTGGGTGCTCGGAGAATGACACTGAAGAGTCTGACGACAATCCTAGTGTCCGGGTGTTTGGACAACAACACTGAAAAGTCTGACGACAATACTAGCGTCCAGGTACTTGGGGGGCGACGCTGAAGAGTCTGACGACAATCCTAGCATCCAGGTGCTTGGAGAACGACGCTGAAGAGTCTGACGACAATCCTAGCGCCCAGGTGCTTGGGTGACTGGTCGGAGTCCTCTCGAAGAGTCCGGAGACACTCCTGAGAGAGAGTAGGCAAGGAGAGAGGACTGGGAAAATTCTAGGAAAGTTCTCGAAGATGCTCGAAGAGCCCGGAGGCTCTCCTGAGCGGAATCGGGTCTGGAATAGGTTCGGGAAAAATACTAGAAAATTCTGTCTTGTTGGGGCTTCGATTTCTCCTTTTATACCTGGTGCGGGCGTAATCAGAGATTCGTATCAGGTCGCTGGTGCGGGGATTCGTGGTCTAGGTGCGCAGTGGTGTTACTGCGATTGTTCGCGGTGACGTCACGTCGTGCTCTCGGCGCGGTGCTCAGGTACCTAACGTGGTGCAAGACAAGGGGGAACCCGCAAATTAATTTTTAATTTATAAAATCGCGTTTGCGCTGGGCGAAACGTTACAATTTTGATTCTTAAAAATTGTTAAACTTTTAAAATAATTTAACTGCTTTGTTGAAGTTAACGCCTTTACAAATTTTACACTTTCTGTAATACCATGACACGTTTCGTAAATATGTTGGGTAACACTAGATTTCTCGAATCTGTTAAATCTAAAGTGAGCTATATGCTCTTTAAATCTAGTACCAAAAGTACGACGTGTTTGCCCAATATACCGATGGGGTCACAATTATATATAACAGCAATAAGATAACATAAACAAGAAAATGACACGTATTGCTTGAGTAAGAATTCTGTTGATCAAATGATATAAAGACTTCAGTTTGGAGCAAGTATAAGGGTTATTACATACCCTGTTGTTCTTTCTGATGCTTCTTTTTCAATAAAATTACGGTTCATATATTGCATTTTAAAATAAACGCATTTACACATGGCGTGGCGTACCCTTAGCAACCATTAGTAACAATCAAGTCCTTATGGAAACGGAAATGCCACATTGCGCGTTATAATAAATTCACTGTATAATTATGGCCCCATCAGTATTTAGAACCCTAATGGGAACATTTATTTTCGTAAATTCCGGATTTCTTTAAAGTCTTAAGTTTGTCTTTAGGAATAAACAATGCTTTAATAAGATTTAGAAAAATAAAACTATCGGTATTTATTGCAAAAGATTGTTCGAAGGTCGAATGGCATTTATTAAAAAGTAAAAGTGATATTTAAGCGACTAAATCCGGTCACAAAGCAATGACCCTGATCCTGAAATCAAACTTTATGTTTTATTTTTGTGGCAAACTTAACTATTTTACTATTAGAATGTAAGTGGTAATGATTTCATTTTTTGTACAATTTTTGAAACAGAAATCGACTTAGTCAAAAAAGAATATTTGTAAAATATAAAATTGAAAGAACATTTTTGTTTTCATTCAAAACAATAATTAAAGTATGGTTTTATGTCATTTTATGTTTTGACCATATTTCGATTATTATTGCTTCTAGAACGAATTGTTTTTATTGTTTTGTAATAAAAAAGTATATTTGGAGGTTTTTGAGGATGCTCAAAAGATTTTAAAATCTAATACATCTTACTTGCTGGTATACAGAGGTGAAAATAATCTAAGTAGTTAGCTTAAGTCACCTTAGGGGTCTGTGCAAACCAATAAAATCCCGAATCATTATGCTTAAAAAGGACGGTGTCTTCGTTTCAAGTGAAACACACTGTGCATGCGTTAAAGCATTGTGGATTGGCAGCCTTAAATTTCGCCATATGTAACTACAAAGACTTCATGTGTGCACTTTTTAAGAGTACGGGATACTGTTGCCGTTAATAAGCTGGTGGAATCAAGTTAGGGATGAAAAAACGCTTGTATAAAGAAATTGTTCTACAAATTCTAAAAGGTGCGCTTAATTAAGTTCAATGTATTACATCAACTATACATATTAAACAAAACGCAATGGAGAGTATATATTTCATAGGTTACTTTACAAAAGTATTGTAAACCCATAATTGTTATGATATTTCTAACTTTTTCCACTAGTATATTTGTTAGTTTTTAATTGATTTTCCTATTTTATTCTGTCATGTGGCGTACTTCCAAGTATCAATTCACGTGCCCCCTGAGGTACGCGTACCCCACTTTGGAAACCACTGATCTAGAGATCTTTAAGAATCGACATGCTATAAGGTTTTAACTTTCTCATTAGGTGAAGAGAGTCCTTATTAGTTTACTTAACCGACCGTATTCCATTATAGGTTACTAGCTTTTGTCAATTATCTTCTTCATTTAGGTTTTTGTCATCCGTAACTCCGTGTATATATGACTTACAGCTCTTTTCAGGCCTACCTCTTTTTCTTTTTCCGGTGGGGACCATTTCAGGATCTTCTTTGGTCATAGATGTTCCCCTATTTTTTCCACATGCCCATACCATCTAAGTGCTCGACTTTCTAAGTTTCTTGGTACTGACGACTTAAATTCTATTCTTCCCCGATTTTATATGTTCGTCCATTCGTGCTATTTGTAGGCTTTTTTCATATAATAAAATTCGACGGTTCGAATTTTGTTTCGAGTCCATCAATGCAATACTCTCCATTATGCTCTGGAAAGCCCTTCTTCGTATTCTTTCTTAATTTCTTATTCTAAATCATTTCATGTAGCACTCTGGTGCTGTTTTCCTCGCCCTTTGCTTTACTATCAACATATTTTATTGTTCTTCCCTCTTGATAAATTTCTACATTGTACATGTAACTTTTTCTTTTTTTTCCTATACATATGTATTCAGTTTTATTGGCCCATATTTAATTAGGTCTCCGAATTGTAAATTACATCAATTTAGGCTTGCAATAATAACGTAACTAACGATTCCAAGTTGATATCTTAAGGGTTGACATAAAAATTGTAGGTTACTTTATTATTCAAACATCAATATATCGATGCCCAAAGTATCTCTTCACATTAAATCTTAAAATATACGCTATTAATACATTGAACCTAGTAAAACTATAGCCTGGTGAAGTTAGCACCACAACTTCAAAAAATGTTATTTTTTCAAGAGTTTCCGTTGCACCCCAAAGGGTTCTAGAGCTCCTTGCTATTTTTAAAAATAGTTCTATGTATTTAAGAGAAAAAAATGTGGATCGAAAATTAGGGTTGCTAACTTCACTTTTTCCTCGGACAAATACCACTATAACTCTTTTCGGTCATACTTTGAAAAATGTCTCAATACTTTTCGATAGAACTCGTCGGGGTGCCACTAGAACTCTAACAAAAAATAAAAATTTTCAAAATAAAATTATGAATGGAAAAAATATCTTTTTAAATTTTTTAGAGTTCCGGTAGTTCTAATGGGAGTTCTAGTAGCATCCCGACGAGTTCTATCGATAACTGTAATAACATGTTTTAATAGGACTCGAAGTACAAAAGTTACGCGTATTTTTGTGTTAGCACTTTCACAAAACGACTCAAGTCTTGGAAGGATTTTTTTTTAAGTCTCGGTAGTTCTAATGGAAGTTCTAGTAGAACCCGGACGAGTTCTATCGATAACTCTAATAAAATTGATTGATACGACTCGAAGTAAAAGAGTTACGCATAGTTTTGTGTTAACACTTTTACAAAACGACCAATTCCTGGAAGTGTTTTTTAAAGTTCCGGTAGTTCTAATGAGAGTTCTAGTAGCACCCCGGCTAGTTCTATCGTTAACTTTAATAACATTTTTTGATAGGACTCGAAGTTAAAAAGTCGACGAAAATACGCTCGCGAGTGAGTTGGGTTGCATATTAAAACTGTATAATGGCAGTAAATTGTCACAAAAAAAATTACGTACTTAAAATATGTTGGCAACGGTTAACCATGTTCAAATTCATTTTAAAATCTGTTACCGAAATTATAGTAAATATATATTTATTAAACCTTTTAGCCACTACGCACTTTATTAATAATTATATTTTTGCACATAGGGAATTGTGTTCGTTAACTGGAAGATGGAGAAAGTTGGATATAACAGGGCCATCCAGGTAAGCAGTGGGTTGATGATTCTCGGGAGTGGCTAACACAATGGCGATGGTCTCGACTCTATAGGACCCCCGCGAATAAGCCTGTTGAGTGGTTAACTTGGCACCTTCCCGTACTTACTTATGAACAGTTATACATCATATTGTGTTTCCATGTAGTGAAGAATCCTTACAACAGACACACAATCAAAGGCTGCAACTAATCTAAACAAGTTACAACGACATACAGCATCTTTGAATGAATCGAAATTTCCAAGAAATCGCCTTTTTGGGTGACCCCGTTATGTCGAATTTTTTCGCCCCCCCCCTCTACATTACTCTACTCTTCCGATGAACGCTCAAACGACAAAATAAACTTAATAAAATGCTTCTACCAAGCCATCGACAATATAGAAATAACTAATTATCATATTAATTCTTATATAGAGTAGATATCACTAACGTATTTATGAAAATATGTGTGTTACCTGTTATCTAATACTTTCTGTATAATACACAAAAATGCTCCAAATTTCCACACAAACTTTAAAAGCTTTATAAAAACGATAATTTTCGATCGAAGATTATAAAGTTTTCGAACTGAGCTCACTATAAAATGAGACTGAGCTGAACATTGAACAAAGAATATAGTTAAAAAAGCCGGTCCTCACTGTGGAAAATAACTCGACATGTATTTAGCGAACCTATGAATGAGGAACTAAGATAAGCGATTTTGAAATCCCAATAAAATTATTATCCCACTTAAATTCCTGCTTCTTCAAAAATAACGCAAAATACGGTACTGTAGAAGCTCAAACAGCTTGTTAGCAAAATTGCTACCAGCACTTCGTCGTTTTGCAAGAGTACAAACACAAAAATGAGCGTAGTTTTTTACTTTGGGTACTATCAAAAAATGATATTAAGGTTAATAATAGCACTCGCCGGGGTGCTACTAGAACTCCCATTAGAACTACCGGAACTTTTAAAAAATTGCTTTCAGACTTCGTCGTTTTGTAAAAATACTAAGACAAAAATAGGCGTAACTTTTTTACTTCGAGTTCTATAATTTTTTTTTATTATAATTAACGATAGGACTCGCAGGGGTGCTACTTAGAACACCCATTAGAACTACAGGAACTTGAAAAAATTGCTTTCAGGACTTGTTTTGTAAAAATACTAACACAAAAATAGGAGTAACTTTGTTACTTCGAGTTCTATCATTTTTTTGTCATAATTAACGATAGAACTCCCCGAGGTGCTACTAGAACTCCCATTAGAACTACAGGAACTTTAAAAAATTACTGTCAGGACTTCGTCGTTTTGTAAAGATACTAAACAAAAATAAGAGTAACTTTTTTACTTCGAGTCCTACCCAAAAAATGTTATTAGTGTTATCGATAGACCTCGTTGGGCTGCTCCTAGAACTCTTATTAGAACTACCGGAACTTAAAAAAATTCCATTCATAATTTTTTTTGAAAATTGTTATTTTTTTGTTAAAATTCTAGTGGCACCCCAACGAGTTCTATCGAAAAGTATTGAGACATTTTTTGAATAAGTACGACTGAAAAAGAGTTATAGTGGTATTTGTCCGAAGAAAAAGTGAAGTTAGCACCCCAAATTTTTGATCCACATTTTTTTTTAAATACATAGAACTATTTTTAAAAATAGCAAGAAATTTTTAGAACCCTTTGGGGTGCAACGGAAACTCTTGAAAAAAATAACATTTTTTGAAGTTGTGGGTGCTAACTTCACAGGGGTTAAAACTATAATTGTTTCCTACAATGTGCATCACAAGGGAGCTTTTAGTACTACAATTGGTTTATAAGCCAAATTTATCTAGTACAAAGAATGTGAGGTTTGTAACAACTTTTATTAATCGTGATTCAAAATTTCAAATTTGTAGTACTCGTATGGATTATCAATAGCTTGGAATTACTATTCACAGTTCATCACTAGGCTATGCTAATATAATTTGAAGTATGGTATTAGTTTCCTTTGCTTAATGGACCTTACGTTATGAAAATTGTTCTATTATTTAATAGATGGTAATTTGGAACGCATTGCTATATTTTTATTCTGTTATAGTATTTTTAATTAATTTATGTTTTTGTTGAGATTATAATACAACAGTTTTAAGGAACAATAAAAGAAGTACTTTACACGATATTAAAACGAACATCGAATATACAAGGCCCTGTCCAGAAAAGAATACATAACGGTAACAACGATTAAAAAATACAGAAGTGTTAGGAAAAGCACAAGTTACTAATACTAAAAGAGAAGAAACTAAATGTTGGAAACCAGATCAATATGTATAGTTGTAACAAAAAAAAGAAAACATAAACATTTAGAACGGGATACATTGACCACATATAGAACAATAGTTTTAAACCATATTAAATATAAAGCAACAACTCGAACAGCAGGATTACCATGTGATCCTAGTTTCCTGTAACAGCACCAGCTTTAGCTGCACGGTTTATTCTTTGTATAGTTACTTTCACTGATCCAGGAACCAGCGAATATCGTACTCAGTCCATATCTTCAGCCAGCGACACCATACGTTCGCAGACGAGCTCCACCAATTGCTTTCGGTTGCACGCAACCACGAACCACCTTTATTACTTATGGTTCGTGTATTAATTTATATCTACTGACGTTACCTTCACAACTATTAACTCAATCAAAATACCATTTAACTTGATTACTGGGATGTACTCGGTTAACTTGTGAAAACCAACGATGGTTAACACAATGTTTCATTGGCGTTTTTTCTATATTCCGTATGCCGTCAGATACATTGTATGGAAACAAGTACTTACAGCAAGCAATTAAAATAAAATGTGTATGTGTGTAGGGTAGTGGATTTAATTTTTCTAAAAGATAATCATTTTAGTATTTTATTTTGTAGAAAATTTAGAACTGCGACTCTAGGTTGTCACAAGGAATTGAGTTGAAACCAATTCTGATTCATGAAGCAAATATTTCAACCGACAAACAAAAGTATGATTGCAACTTTCGTTAATGATACACTTCTTATGGCATTAATAATTTTCCGATAGAAACTTTCAGAGAGTGTTAACTGAAATTAATAAAATAATAGAAACAAGATAAAATGAAAAAGATTAATATCCATATCTTTAAAGCTGTTGGATTTATTACTCGTAGAATGATTTTTTCTTAACTGGTACATTTTTGTTACTACTTATTTTGATATTAAGAAACCCTATAATATGCCTTCTCAAATTCTACCTTCTGTTTACTATTATTATTATTACCATCGATTGAATACCTCTTTCAAAAAATGCATCTCTTGTTGGTATCGAACCCACGACCTTTGGATTAGAAGTCCAACGCGCTATCCTCTGCGCCAAAGAGACCTTGTTGTGGCCTTGGTTGATGTTTGGCTGACGTCTAATCTGTATGTATGTATGTATGTATTATCTGTAACCTCATTTACCTTGCGGTGTCGAGGCTGGTGCTTTATGCGCTGGCATTTGGCGGTACAATACTTGTTTCCTACAGCTTGAAAATTATATAAAAACATATTAATAGCATCTACAAACGCTATTTGACACGTTTGAATTAGTTGAATACGAAACGAAATTACAGAAAATTAAAATGGTTCAAACTGTAATCTTGATTAATTATGTGTTATACGTCACGCAAAATATTACAATTTTTTTCCATTTGCCGATAAAATTTCATAAGTTAATACGAGGAAATTGTTCTACGCCCGTTCATTACTATAATCTGTTATTAGAAAAACCAAAAACTTTTTTACGAACAAATGTATAGTATTAAGCTTGTTAAGTGTTTATGTATATTATCATTTGCCTTACAATTTGGGATGTGTATACTCATATTTATTATTATTACCTCTTCCGTCCTTGCGGACATCGAACCTACGATCTGTGGATCGATTAGAAGCCTAACGCGTCATCTTCCACTCCAAGAGACCTTGCTAGCGGCCTTAGTAAGGTTAATGGTGAAAGATACGTTTACGTTTCGGTTTTCTTGCTTTGAAGTGAATTTTCTATAAGCCATATTTGTGTTAATAATATTAAAAAAATATAACGTTATTAACAATTATTTCCCGGTAGTAGATGTCAATTTCTAATACTTGTTTTGAAGTAAAAACAATAACAAATAGGGGCGTATTCTATTTAATATGGTTTTACTCGTATATACCCATATAGTAAATTGAATGATGTATCTCTTGCGGGAATCGAATCCCCGACCTTTGGATTAAAAGTCCAACGCGCTATCCTCTGCGCCAAAGAGGCCTTGTTGAAGGCCTGGTTGATGTTTGCTGACGTCTAAACTGTAATCCCGTTAATTATGTGTTTATACGTTACGCAAAATATTACCACTTATTTACATTTGCGGATAAGCTTTCGTCAAGTTAATATGAGGAAATTGTTTCTACGCCAGTTCATTACTATAATCTGTTATAAAAAACCAAAAACTGTTTTCTGAAGAAATGTGTTGTGGGTAATTATTATTCTTAAGTGTTTATGTTTATTATCATTTGCCTTATAATTTGGAATGGTATACTCATATTTATTATTACTGCTTCCGCCATTGCGGACATCGAACCTTCGATCGAATCGATTAGAAGCCTAACGCGTCATCTTCTGCGCCAAAGAGCCCTTGTTAGCGGCGTCAGTAAGGGTAATGGTGAGTGAAAGATAAGTTTTCTTGATTTGAAGTTAATTTTCTATAATCCATATGTGTTTTAATGATCGTTAATAATATTATAAATACATACATTTCCGGTAGTAGCTGTCAATTTCTATTATTTTTTTTGAAGTAAAAACACTAACAATTAGGAGCGTCTTCTATAAATATGGCTGTACTCACATATACTTATATAAAAAACAGATGCATCTCTTGCGGGGATCGAATCCGCGACCTTTGGATTAGAAGTCCAACGCGCTATCCTATGCGCCAAAGAGACCTTGTTGACGGCCTTGGATGTCATTGCAGTGGAAACTTGAAGCATTACTGTTGCATTTATTATATACAGAAGCTCTCTTAGCCGCTGGTTTTAAAATTTAATATAATTATATCAATAAAAATTGTATAACATTATTTGAGATAAATTTCAATCCGTTATTTTTGAATAATCTTATTTTTTAGGCAACTGAACTGCTACCGTCTGATTTAAAAATAAAGTGTCTTGAATATTTTTTCTACCCCGCTCATTTTATATAATTCATGCTAAATTATTTAAAAACTAAGCTCTCTCGCTTTGTTTTAAGAAGCTTCTTAATTCTGTTCTTTATGTTATTATGCTTAATTTATTATATTCAACCTTTCAGTCATAGATACTTCCGTTGTAAGATATTAATAGTTACCTAGTTAATAAATGGAAAATTTTGATAAGAAAACAATTGCTTACTAATTTATTATTTATATTTGTCCCAATAACAATTTTAATAAAAACCATTTTTTGTTAAAGAATATCTGGGGTATAGTTGTTGGGTTTATTACAATGTTTTTTTTCTTAATTCGTACATGTTTGTTATTATTTATTTTTCAATAGACACGTTGTAATACTCTTCTCAAATCCTACTTTTAGTTTACTATTATTATTATTACCATTCATTGAATACCTTATTTAAAAAATTATATTCATCTCTTGTGGGGATCGAACCCACGACCTTTGGATTAGAAGTCCAACGCGCTATCCTCTGCGCCAAAGAGACGTCGTTGATGGCCTTGGTTTATGTTTGTTGACGCGTAGGTTATAATCTTGTTAATTATGCGTTACCCTTCATGAAAATTGACTTATGCCAGTTCATTACTATATTAAAAACTAAAAATCTTTTTTACGAAGAAATGCGGGGTGGACAATTATTATCAGCATTTTTAAAGCGTTACAATTTGTGAAGATATACTCATCTTTATTATAATTACTAAGTCTTTCTTTACGGGATCGATTAGAAGTTTAAGGCGTTATTCCTTAGCGCCAAAGAGACCTTGTTAGCGGCCTTAGTCGGCCTACAGATTAGATTTCTTTTTGGTCTTGCTTTGAAGTTAATTTTCTGTAATTCATATTTGTTTTAAATATTAATCGATGATATTTATTATTACTACTAGTAAAAAACATTAAAATTAGCACAAGGGCACGTTTTTTAAATTTATATGAGTTTGATACTAAGAAATATATAAAATTATTAACAATGATTTCTAATAGTAGGTGTCAATTTCTAATGTTTTTAAGTGACTCAAAGCGTATTTTCTATTGTTTATCTTCTTTATAGCTGCACCTTCTATCTAATATAGTTATACCCATAAGCACCTATAAAAAACAGATGCATCTCTTGTGGGGATCGAACCCACGACCTTTGGATTAGAAGTCCAACGCGCTATCCTCTGCGCCAAAGAGACCTTGTTGGCAGCCATAGTTGGGATAATGCTGGCAACTTTTTCTTTTCTTGTTTTTGATTGTTTTTAAATATAATCCAATTAGTTGTAATATCCATACAGTTTGTAAATTTGATTTATAGGAAGAAATTTAAGTAGACGTTACGTTGCCGTTTGCGATATATTATGTATTGTTGTTTTTGCACATTATTCTTTTTTTATATTGATCTTTAGCAGTTTTCAGTTGTTCGTGAATTCATAATAAAAAAATATTAGTAGTACATAGTGATTTAATAAAACGACAAGATTTTTAATGTTTGAAGTTGAAATTTATAAAAACAAACAAAATAATTTCTGATATTAATTATTCTTACTGATGAATTTCTACAATTTTTAAGTAATCACGCTGACATTTGTCTTCAAACTAAATTATTTTCTGATTGTTCTATTATTTATAATTTCTTTTTTATTTAATGCGATATAACTCATACCAACCTATATAAAAAACCAGATGCATCTCTTGCGGGGATCGAACCCGCGACCTTTGGATTAGAAGTCCAACGCGCTATCCTCTGCGCCAAAGAGACCTTGCTGGCACCTTTACTTGAGATATTGATCAAAAATCTATATCGTATTGATTTGATTGCTTTGAAATATAATCAAATCAGTGTTATCGATACATTTTGTAAATTAACTTTTATTTCCATGATAAGAATTTAAGTAGCTGTTACGTTGCCGTTTCCCATATCAGTTTATTTATTGCACATTAATTACTAATAAAAGATCATCCTATTACACAGTGAGTTAGTAAAACCACAAGATTTTTAAATGTGTGAAATGCCAGTTGATAAAAATAAATTAATAAAATTATTTTTGCTGGTCATTATTCTCTGCCAATTTCTATAGTTTTTTAAGTAATCATCATTTGTGTTATTATTTTCTAATTGTTCTCTTATATACAATTGTTTTAATGTGGTTATACTAATGAAAATCTCAATAAAAAACCTGATGCATCTCTTGCGGGGATCGAACCCGCGACCTTTGGATTAGAAGTCCAACGCGCTATCCTCTGCGCCAAAGAGACCTTGTTAATGACCTTAATTCGTAATAAACAACATAACTATTGGATATTTTTTATCGTTCGCTTTTTGTGACGTTGTTAATTTAACGTAGATAGTATTTTTGCGATAAAATCAGTTTTTAAATTGTTTATGCAAAATATTATGCTCATTTTAAAATAACAAAACGCCTAGCACATCATATAAAGAAAACCAATTGATGGTATAATCAGAACCCATAAATTACAAGCAGAAAGTGTGAAATCTTAAAATATTATTCATATTATTTGGAATTTTATATTTCGCCATTGATTAGAGAGTAACGTCAGATATAAAACGTACTATTACTACTGGTTATCAAGTTTTTGATAATACGTAACATCATTCGTAATCTAGACTATATCCGCAATCTAAAAATAAGGTTTTTATCAGTTCCGCGCAACAAATTTATCTGCCTTTGCAATATATACATTAATTAGTTAATTACAATTTTTATTAAACAGCACCTTCAACTAATAATAATTTATTTCAGCTCAAATCTACTGTTGCTTCTCCACGACGAGGAAAGGATCTGCAGAACTGTTAAGTAGGAGGAACCAGAGCTAGTGGATGGTTCCCGAGGGAGCAAGTGGAATGTATAGCAAGTCTGGATCACTCAGACGGGAACATCCATCCAACGTGTATGCAAAAATATATTGGGTTTTTCTAAGCGGGACAAATGCTTTTTTACGATTTAGTGCCGAAGAAAACGAAACTTTATCTACAGCTGCTAACAACCCAGTAATTTAAAACTAATGGCAATAAAACACATACGGAAATCTTATAAAAGCAGTGTGATAATTAAGGGCGTTGTAATGCTAATGATTTTCGTTTTGTATTTTAATCAGAGATGCTTGCCGAGAGTAAGAAATTACCTGATGAATTTTAGTAAAATTGGTTAGGTAAGTAGTCTTAAATAATAGCATGTATTACTTACAACAATTTTAAGTGGAAAAGACTGCTTAGCTATTATAGCTGCTTTATGATACATGGTACTAGTGCTTTTGTAAAGCTTACATTTGTCTTTTATAAAAATCAATCATGTTTATATTACTTGTTCCAAATCTTACATGTGGCAGCTGTTAATATGAAGGGTAAGTGCTTTCACTGTACTCAAAGAAATATTTATATATTTATTTATTATAAAATGCGACACCCAACAGAAATAAATAGTTCCAATAACAGGGTGCCACATAACACTATGCACAACTACAAACGAAAACAAGTATTGATCTACAAAACCATAATAAAACAATTATAAATTGTATAAAATAAATTTTTCACTTCATAAATTCAAAATGTAAATCAAAAATTAAACACAGTTAAACACTATGTTACGGTCTGAAACTGACTTTACGACACCGCACCGGCTCATACAATAACGAAACGGCCGGCGCGGGCCGTAACTGACGAAATCGGGACGAAATATCTCCTAGGCCGCTACCCAGCCGCAACAAGTTAGGCCGAGCTAGACTTTCAGTGGAGATGGGTGGGTCCTTTAACGAGATTATCTGAGGGTAACGGCCAGAGGGTCGGTAACTAACGGTAAAATAATGAGGGCGCCACCAAGCCTGTCTTAACCCGACTAACCGGGCCTGGGCGGTTAGACGGGGGCGAAGTATTCAAGATACTCCGTCGATAAGAATTCTCATGAGCTGCAAGCTCAAATAACAATTTCGTGATCGCAAATACTGGAATGGTAATATTGGGCCGAGACTGCGCAACCACTGGACCTACCTGCACGCTCTGATCTCTCACGTCTCGCCGTACACCAATCTTTACACTCTAAAAGGCGCCATCTGAAACAAAGCTTGCACAGGTCGAATAGGAATAATACGTCCCTTAATTAAATATGCGTCTATTGGTCGATAACTACATCTGGGCAGCAAATCGTGCCGCCAAGCTTATGTTACTTCTTACGCTAAGCACCAGCTGATGGACTCGCTATGCTAGTAAACAACACACTATGGGTGGCCGGCAGCAGTGGGCTCGCCACTTTACATATTAGAGTACAGTTTAGTAATACGCACTCCGGAAAAGGGCGCGTTAGTTCGCGATAACAAACGCCGACCTGCAAAGGCAACGGGAGCAGTGTAGCTAGCAGCAAAGCACGACGCCGCACAAATGCGCGACGATTTAATTGAAGGCCTAACTCGTTAGGCAGCGGGGCAGCGTGACTGCAATATTTGACCAGGAAGAGGGGCTAACATAGCCTCACTAAAGCATGCGAATTTGGAATAGTTGCCAGCCCCTGCTACGTGGCCCACGCAGTCGTTGGCTGCGGTTAACACCTGACAAGCAAAGCACAAAGCCCTCGCAAACATAAACAAAGAGCTCGAACAGATTAGGGCGCGCCAGGCTCAGCACGGCGAGGAGTTGATTCCATTTATGTATTAATCGGTACAATATAGCGAAGCTCGCGCACCTAACGTTACTGAATTAAAAGTTAGCACAAACGTAGCACCAAAACATAGGCGCAGAGTTCTTTAGCTATGAACTTACTAGTAGGCTACCAAAGTAGCGTCTTGAAGCATGGTGGCCTCAAACCGGCATTAAAAGCCGCGACAGGCAAGCAAGGGGGCATGCATCCGCCCACACAAAGTTGAGCACAAAAGCACCGCCGCTCGCACAAGCGACAGTTAATATGTTTAAATGGTTGTAATTACAAATACCTTAGTCCGTAGACGGTCTATGAGAGTTGCGTGCAGTCAGTTGGTAGAAGGCGGCAGTCTGTGGCAGCTCAATCGCCAAAACACGGCATTAGGGGCAAACGGGCTGGAATCCGCCAAGATGGCGGCGTTAGGACGCTCTCCTGAGAGCACACTTACGGCGGCAAAGAGGCCTACTTCGTCCTGCCTAGAAAGATCCTCGAAAACAGCGAGTTGAAAAGGGAAAGCCCCCTTTCTCACAAACGCAGAACTGGCCCCGTGAAGCCCATCACACACCCACGCTTTGACGTAAAGACTTGCCACTCGCATAATCACACGCGACCTCTTAAAGGCGAAACAGTTTACGGCATATTCGACAACATTCGCTGAAACAGCACGAGACGGGAAAAAGGCTGGCGTCTCCGCCAATGGCGGGAACGCCGCGAAACGGCACACTCTGCGACTTCTTCGATCAACGACCCTCGGCTGAATGCCCCGCAAGAAGCGTTACGACGCTTGAAGTGGCGTGAGCCAAAACGGCGTTACCACGTTACCCTCGACAGCCAATCGTGAGGCGATAAGATGAAACAAATAAGTGCCGGTGACGAAAACAGCACGCCTCAACGGCGTGATTTCTAGAAGGTTCGGAATTCTTGCGAGCGATAACACCCGGCTGCCAAAGTACCAGCAAAGGGGTGCTCCAACTGACGAGAAATACTGCGTTTGGGGCCAAATATGTGCAAAATCATTATTATGAAATTAGGCGATGGAGCCAAATAAGTAACTAAAAGGGTTTAGCATACGGGCACGCTGCCCTAAAGCCTAGGTGGCTAATTAAAATACCAAAATGACCTGACAACTACTCTATTCATTCAGATCCATGGAAAGATTGAAGTGTCAATATTTTTTAACAAAGATAACATTTTACTTGATTTGAAGAACTAAATAGAACAGAAGATAGAGCAATGGTTAAAAGGGAAAATATGATGGTCATAAGTTTCATTTGAAACTGCATTTAGATATACAACCCCATTTCGAGTTACCAATGGATCCTCTTGTTGATGCATTTAGATATTTTTATAGACGTTTACTATACCGGGTCACAATGAGACCACAGCCGTGCCTCTATCAGCTTTACTTATGAATGGATTTGTATGAAATTTGTTACAAGGCTATTAAACATAATTTTGGATTGACAGACAGATATTGCTATGGTTTGAAGCCCTATCAATCAACTCTGTTAGCATTGCCAAATTAATGGACATTTCATGAAAGCTCAGAGTGAGATATTTTATATAACTGCAAAACTAAAACTTGAATTTGCCAGAATGAATATATTTGTAATGAGATGCCAGTAATTGCAGAATAATTAATTAATGAACGCAGTATGCAAAGCTCAATTCGCACAGGGATCTAAGTTGAATGTAAGTTCAGTTAATTGATTATGTTTGTGCTAAAGTAAATGCCAAGCCGAATGAAATTTAATAATTACAAGATGGATCGCAAACGCAAGGGAATGAAGCGTATAATTCAGGTGCAGTTTAATAGTGAAATCCAGTCAGGGTTTTATAAGAAGAGTAATTGAAAGATAGATAAGCTTATGAACATGCAACGAGCAGATAAGAATGAATGCATTAAAGCATTTGAAGGAAACCGTAAGAATCAAAAGGCGAGGGTTATAGAAAGTGCAGAAAAGGAGACAGCATATGAACTTAAAAATGTGTGGAAAATAAAACAGTGAATTCAAAGGAAGCCAGTGTAGAAAATGCGCGAATTAAATACTCTAATCAGTGCAGTTACCTGTGAATATTTAAACGCAAATTAAAAAGACGTGCAGTAACAAATAGACACGCAAAATTAGTATAAATGTAAACAATTATTTTATATGTAGTATTAATGTACAAAATCCTAGCTTTAAGTAGAATTTATTGTTAAAAGTCAGTATTTTGAACCATGTTAACATCCGTAATTAATTTGAAACTAACTAGCTTTAGTTTATAACAAAAAAGAAGACAAATGAATAAATTAATGTCTTGACGTGTGAAATTGTGCTCTGTATTAAAATAAAAATTTCTGATATTAAAAATAAAATACATGTCTGAAACTTTACCAGTGTGTTGAGCAAATTTTTGTGCCCATGTGGTATTATTTTTATCAAAATCCGCCACCAAAAATTGCTGAGGTCTCCGATGTTGTGTGACATAACCTCAATCCGAAGCAGCCATAGTTCCGAGTCCGACAGCTACGAGGAGGTCGACCAGTCCAGCCAGCACATTGGGGAAGACGTCAGTGCCACTCAGCAGCCCGTGCACCAACAGCAGGATCCGACCCATAGCAGCCCCGCAACAACGTCAAAGTAGCTACGAACCCTCCGATTTGAGAACGACTAGTGCAGGTACTGTTAATTCTAAAACTAATTAAGTGAGCGCCGGGAAATTCATGCATGCATAAGAAGAGCAATGCTCAAGGCAATCCAGGCCAGTTCCATCGCCGTACGAGTGATTTTAGTATGCCAAAAAGCCCAAACTCCATTATTTGAGGTTATCCGTTGGTGAGATTCAGACCAACGCCAAAATAAACAATTGGGAGATTGAATCGGGCCCCATAAACAAATGCTAGAAACCAATGAGGATTAATGCCGCGAAAACCAACTAATTTAAGTAGTTACCAATAGAACTGTGATCGATTTCACTTGTTTTGTTTATTCAATTAGACGCGATCTTGCAAACGGCGTCCATCTTGGCTTATAATTGACCCAATTTCAGTTTCGATTGTGAGCAGTTAAGCGTATGCGGAGACAGATCCGTATTTAATAATTTTAATAAATTTTGCATTTAGGGTGAACCCAACCGAGATGAGTCTGTGCTTTATCGATTTGAGCTAGCGTATTATTGGATTAATTGCAGATAAATAAAATATTATAAAGGGCATACAACTATTTATTTTTATCTATCAATTTACAACTAACTTTTAATCAACCTAAGATTTGATAACACGAATACGAAAAAATATTGCGTGGTACCCTTATTTAATATATATAATTATAATAACATATTACAACACTAATTAGACATACCATTGCAATATATTCAAAATGGTCCACTCTTTAATTTTTTAAATAGGTATCTCTGTACATTTTATATTTTTCGGAATCTACGACTCAAATTACATACGACAATGTTGTGAAATTCGATTAGGCATACACAAAATTTTACAAATTTATAAACATGTTTCAGTTTTGATAAAGATCAAGTAGTGCATGATGCATATCGTTAGACTGGTAATTAAATTTGCTATCTAATGGTCCTTAGTAGGTGATATTAAAAAAAAATTCTTAAAAAACAGGTTTAGTAAATGTTATTCTTTCATGAAGCATTTGTTATCGACCTAATTGATAAAATAGCTATTATTATGACTAGAGTCAATTAGAACACAATTTTCTTAGTCGGGCCGGAGCGTCTATGGCAAAAAAATAAAAAATTGAAAAAAACGTTTCTCTTACTTGGGAAAAATGATAATTGCGCAAGACTATCGTATGTAATTTGAGGTTAAACCGGAAGGCGTCCATTTTGACTGTATCCGTGCGCCAATTAGAAATTATGTCTAGTATTCTCGTATCAACTTTCATCGGTTTATAAATATCACTGCCGCCTGCCATGCTGTTAGACTTGGCAACAATTGCATCTCTGGTAGTTGGTGGTCCTAAATTACAGTACTCCAATTTGAAATAATTTTGCTTTAAAGAGCACAGTTTTACTCTTTATCATATATTACTTTAAATTAACTAAAGATAGCTTTTGTATTTGTGTCATTTATTTACATACTAAAGTAATACAAACGTGTAACAGTATATTTATAAAAATAAACTTAACTTATGTAACCCATGGATAAAAGAACATTTCTGTAATTATTTGAAAGTTTTAATTTTTCTATACATCAGTGCTGATTGAGAGTACAACATATATCTATGCAAAAACTATGGTGGTGCTACTGTAAATAATCTTATTTGAACACTAGCTTTTACCCGCGACTTCGTTCGCGCGAGGTTCGTTATTTGTGTATTAAATAATGACTAATTATTTTCTGTCATCCCATCCCATCCTATCCCCGTCCCCGTCCCTTTCTCCGTCCCTGTCTCCGTACCGTCCCATTCCGTCCCGTCCCGTCCCGTCTCGTCCCGTCCCGTCCCGTCTCGTCCCGTCCCGTCCTCTCCCCTTCCATCCCATTCCTTCCCTTCCCTTCCCTTTCCTTTCCGTCCCGTCCCGTCTCGTTCCTTTTCGTCCCGTCCCTTCCTTTTCCGTCCAGTCCCTTCCTGTTCAGTCCCGTCCCGTCCAGTCCCGTCCCTTCCCGTCCCGTCCCGTCCCTTCCCCTTCCATCCCATTCCTTCCCTTTCCTTTCCGTATCATCCCGTTCCGCCCCGCCCCGCCCCGTCGCGACCCTTCCCGTCCCGTCCCGTCCCTTTCCCTCCCGTCCAGTCCCGTCCCGCCCCTCCCCTTCCCTTCCATCCCATCCTTTTCCTTCCCTTTCCGTCCCGTCCGTCCCGCCCCGCCCCGACCCGTCCCGCCCCGCCCCGTCCCGCTTTGCCCCGTCCCGTCCCGTCCCGTTCCGTCCCTTCCCTTCCCGTCCCGTCCAGTCCGTCCCGTTCCGTCCAGTCTAGTCCCGTCCCGTTTCTTCCCTTATGTCATGTTCACCGTCTTGGACTTAAAAATAAATGTAATTTTCGCAATCAACGTCCCAAAAAACCTCAATAACGACACCCATATCGATTTTTAGGCTTACTTACCCCATTTCACCCCCTAAGGGGTTGATTTTCGGAAAATCACGAAATACGTGTTTGATTATTTGTTTTTAGGAGTACTCCTACGAAGTTTCAAGTCGAAATGTCTATTTAATATTATTTTTCCATACAAAATTGGAACCCCCATTTTACCCCTTTAGGGGTTGAATTTCGAAATATCCTTTCTTATTCCTTGTATACATCATAAAGGGAACCTCTGTGCAAAATTTCAGCTTTCTAGGTCCAAGGGTTTGGGCTGGGCGTTGATGAGTCAGTGAGTCAGTCAGGACTTTTAGAAATATATATAAGATAATAAACTTATCTGCTCGGTAACATCTAATTTGTGTAAAGTAAATTGTTCCATAAACTTGGAAAAACTGCTGATGTAATCATTTAAAAACGCTTTCTCTTTTTGTGCATGTCTTTCCAATATTTGTTTTCTTCTACGGTCAGGATTTGTCCTTTTTTAAGGCGCTTTCGACAACAAATATGCTGGTAAATTTGGAAATACGCTTGGGACAGCATTGTCAGCTAGTCGACGGTAATGCAGCATGAGCTTCTGCAGTTCCCCACTCTAAAATGTATTTCACACACGATACCACTATTTGTTGGGGTCCAACGTTCTCGTGCACGAAGCCATGCTTTCTTTCGGATCTCGTCCATTGGAAAAGAAAATGTTGTTATAGTTTCGATTTTCTTTTAAGGTACTGTCGTGGTTGCTCTAATTGTTCAGTTAACCGTCCAGTTACCGGTCTTCCTTTTCCCCTTTTCTCCATCCATTCTTAGTCTCCAATCAACGATTGTCTTCCTCTACGTCTTGTATTCTTGCGATGTGGCCAGCTCAGTTCCATTTAAGTTCGATTGCTATTTTTATAACATCTACTTTTGTACCTAATTTGTCCGATTCTCTAATTTGGAATCGTGTTTTTCAATGTTACGCATGTTTAATTCCACGTTTTAGCATGTGAGAACGGATAATATACGTTGATTGTGAGTTTTAGATTTGAAAGAGATTTGAATATAAAGCTTCACACATTTTACTATTTTTTTCATTATTTCTGCTTTTATCAAGTGTTTTCTCATTGTTATTGTTTGGCCCAAGTATTTGTATTCGTCCGCTAATTCAATGGTCGTTACATAGTTCTGAACCAATTATAACGTCATTCTCGAATCTTAACTAACTTCTCCACTGACCTCTAATTCCTTTTCCATTTTTCAAGCATTTTCAGTAAATCTTTCAAAGTTGGTATATACAGTGCTTTCGTAAAGTAGTGGATAAATCCGTTAAAAAATCAAGCAATAACTTTTCGAAAAAACGCTGGGACCCGTCCATTTTTATTTCTATTTGTGCATTTTTTCAAAAAAAATCTATATATACAGGGTGACCCCCGTAGGAGGTATGACGTCATCGATATTAATTTTAAATGTCAACCCCCTTTTTTATTACAGAATTTGAGAGAACGCACTTGTTTTACCTACGCTGAGCTAATTTTTGAGTATAGATCACATGACCAAAAATCTATACTCAAAAATCAGCTTAGCGTAAGTAAAAAAATGCGTTCTTTCAAATTCCATAATAAAAAGAGGGGATTGCAATTTAAAAAAACATCGGTGACGTCATACCTCCTACGCGGGTCACCTTGTATGTATAGATTGTCACCTTGTATGTATAGATTTTATTTGAAAATGCACAAATAAAAATAACAATCGACGGGTCCCAGCGTTTTTTCCAAAAGTTATTCCTTGAATTTTTAACGAATTTATTCACTACTTTACGAAGGCACTGTATAATTTTGAGGATATTATATCCCACTGTCTGACCCTTCGATTGTTTTTGTATAGTTTTGCGTATACATAATTGTATTGCCGTATATGTATTGAATCAGTTTAGAATGTTTCTGACCAATTCTAGTATTTTCCAAAGAGGCAGGTTTTTTCCTAGTCTATAAAAGCCGGATACATATTGAATTTATATTCATAAGCTACTACATTTTTATTTTTGTCACTTGGAGATTGTCAAAAATACTAAATCCCACGTGGCTGGTAGTGGTCTCTTTTCTACTTAAAGCTGTTGGAATTATCAATAATACGTAGATTAAGTAAATAGTGACTTGTCGACAAGCCTGGTTAGTGAATGTACGACTGTTTCTTGCGATTAAAATGTGCACGACAGAGGAGCTGCCTTTGGTTGTCACTACACTCCATCTTACATTGTTTTTCTTACATATTATTCCATCGTGTCTTCGGTCGACTTCGTGAACTTTTCCTGTTTGGTTTCCAATATAACACCTCTGGAACTGCTCTTTTTTCATCCGTTCGACTTACTCGTATGTGCCCATACGATCGTTGTTTTGAGCTTTTATAAATCTCACTATATTTTCATTTTTTAGTATTTTCTTTATTTCAGGATTTATTTCTGTTCTACATATATCTCTTCCTTTTATTTATTTCTTCTTTTTGAGTTCATTGGTGGACCTAGCCATTTTTGCTTCCAGTTTTATTTACGTTGCGCTTCTTTCATTCATATCCTTCCTATGTTCTCCAGTTTGTTCCTTAATTGATGTGTTAGTTTTCAACTCTGCTAGTGTGACTCTTAACATTTCAATGCCATGTCTGTAAACTATCACTTTATGACCGGCAGTATACATCTATCGAATGCTTTTCCACACACAAGGTGATTTATAACGTATGGAGGAGATTTTTAGGGTATATAGATGAAACTAAAGTAAACATTTTTTATTAACAAATATTTTATGAAAAACCAATAATAAAAAGTTGCAGTGGTTTAAAATTCTTAAAAAAAGTTTCTCACTGGTTGGGTACTGCTGAAATTAAATTGTTTTCCAGAGATTTTTTTCAAAGGAACAAGATTTCTTTGTTTCTTTGTAAACGATATAATTTCAAACAAAGAGAAACAAATATGGTGTGATACACGCACACAACTTCCTTTTACAGTGATCTTATAATTAGCCAAAAATTTGATTTTAAATTTTTAAATATTCGCCAAAAATTTTAAAAAATTACAAATTCTACAAAAAACGGTACAAAATAGAGCGTTAGGTGAAGAGACAAATTTTCTGTAGAATTTTAAGCTGAATTCAAAAATGTAATAATATACCGGGTGTTCTATTTAAAATAGTAGTTAATAAAGAAAATAGGAAAAAAACGAAAGAAACCCATTTTAGAAGTATTGAACACCTCACTTCAATACACATTAAAAGTGTAATAAAAATGTGAAGTTTGAAAAAGGTCGTTAGAGCCGTTTTTGAAAAATAAAAAAAACTGAA
This sequence comes from Agriotes lineatus, assembly GCA_940337035.1. NCBI lineage: Eukaryota > Metazoa > Arthropoda > Insecta > Coleoptera > Elateridae > Agriotes > Agriotes lineatus. The sequence continues at coordinate 43,747 of CALNHX010005261.1, forward strand.
AAATCACAAAAATCTGGTTATGGGATTTTTCTTCAAAAGCTTGCTGTCGCATCTACATAGTACACAAAACTTTTATATGAAGTTTCAACGCCATACTCTTTTCGTTTTTGAGATATTCTGTACACAGACAGACAGACAGACACACATACAGACAGACACACAGACAGACCAATGAAAAAAATATGTTTTTTGGGTTTAGGGGACTCTAAAACGTGAAGATCTGTTGAAAACTCAATTTCGAATTTTTGGGGTCTTTACTTCCTTTATTTTAAAACGAAGTAAAAAGAGTGCTCACTGTCATTATTAATTTTTACAATGACTTATGATTGTCTTATTAATTAAAAAGAACGAATTTGATTTTGTTTCGTTTACTAAGAAAATATATACAGTGTGTTCGCGGATTGAGTTCACATAAGGTGTAAATGACAAAAATATTTCGAGTTAGATGTTAATATTGTAGTGATCGCCCTGCTTGTTCTCAACTAAGATTTTGAGAAAATCAATCATATTAATTAATACACAGGGTGTTTTAGAATAGATTTTTAAAAAATGGCCAAGAGTGAACTACTACCTTTATTAAAAGAGACAACAAAAAAAAGTATTAAGAAAAGTTGTTTTAGAATTAAGAGTTATGGTAGACTGTCAATTTTCAGACAAATCGCTATTTCGATTTTTACTTTTTTCTTGATTTTGTATACCAACATACCTTTTATCGTAGCTGTAGGGGGCACTACATTATTTTTTTAAATATTTAGTACATGAACCAGTTAGAGTGCTTCTACAGCCACGATAAAAAGTATGTTGGTATAAAAGCTAAAAATCATTTTAAAAAATCAAAGTAGGTCAATTTGTCTGAAAATTGAAAGTCTGCCATTACTCTTAATTCTAAACAACTTTTTTAAATAGTTTATTTTGTTATCTCTTTTAATAAAGGTACTTTACTCTTGGCCATTTTTTAAAATCGATTTAAAAACACCCTGTATATTAATTAACTTGATTAATTTTTTCAAAATCTTGGTTTGAGAACAAGCAGGAGCAATTCCTAGAATATTAACATCTAACTCAATTTTTTTATGTAACATCAAGGATTGCTTCAATGTATGGTTGCTAAGACGTTGCTTGTATTTACATGGTTGCCATGAGAATGAGGGAGAAATATTTGAAAAATCCCTTGGGACCTATGAGTAGCTTTTTATATTTTGCATCTATGACGAAAATGAACAATATCATGGTGCTAGTAAATAATAGTGTATTACATACCGAGGTGGAAAGTGTTTTCATTCCTGTCGAGAGATTAAGTAGTTAACCGAGACGAGTAGCGTCGAGGTCACTTTATCTCGAGACAGGAATGAAACTTTTCACCGTGGTATGTATACTATTTTATTCGCAACCACTTTATTCTAAACAATAATTGGAAAAATTATTATATTATGATACTACAGGTTGTGACGCGCATGAATGGATCAACAAGATTCCCAGTGTCCTTACCTACACAGCGGTCGGGAATGGATCGCGCATGAATGGATCAACGAGATTCCATTGACCCTACCTACTTAGCGGTCGGGAATGGATTTATTTCCAACCGCCAATCACTTTCCGACCGGTTAGAAAGTTACAAGTTGGGAATAGCTCTTTTCCAACTTTTTAAAAGTCAGTAATGATCTTATTACATATATGGTTGCGAATAAAATATTTTACTTACAATCGGTTAATAATAGTTACGTTTATAACCTTCAAACAGTAGGAAAGCGAGTCATTGTTCACTTTACTTTCCCAGCTAGCCGGGAAAGATTTTCCCGGCTAGCTAAACGTCAGTTTCATTAAACTTGTCATGTTGCCTAGCAACAGCGTCGCAGTTTCCATTGTTAAAGTGACTTATTAAACTGCGAGGAAAATTCGTATTATTTTAAACTTACCTAATTAAATAAATAATGACAAAAACCGAATGTGAGTAAAATAGTATACAGTTATTCCTGTCTCGAGATAAAGTTAACCTCGACGCTACGCGTCTCGGTTAACTACTTCATCTCTCGACAGTAATGAAACACTTTCCTCCTCGGTATGTAATATACTATTTTAGAAACTTATTGAAAACTATGTATTTACTAGTTTCAATTTTTAATAATGCAAAAATGTCTTTTTAGTACACTAGCACGTTTTTTAAAATAACATAAATGTAGCAAAGACAAAAAATTATGAAAAGGAAATAGAACCATAACTACATAAGCCGAAAAATTCACCAAAATCACAAAAGTTGTTTAGAATGCTGCCCCTACTTTTCAACATACAGTAGTGCACGACCAATCCAATTTCTCGACACTTGCGGAATTTGTTCACGCAAGTCCTCCGTAGCAACGTTGATTCGATGGCGCAACTCTTCAATGGTATCAACTTCAGTTGCATGTACCCGGTATTGCAGGTATCCACATAACAAGAAGTCCAGTGGGCTGAGATCAGGGCTGCGTGGAGGCCATTGAAGAAACTCACCCCGGCCGATCCACCGTTGCGGACGTTACAGGGCCACTAAAATGTGATGGACAGCCATCATGCGTAAACCACATGTTATGTCGCACAACCAATGGAACATCTTCTAGCAGTTCTAGTAAAACTTCTTGTAAAAAATGCAAGTAAGATTCGACATTGAGACACGCTGGTAATTCGAAAGACCCTATTAGGGTGTCGTTCATAATTCCAGCCCATAAATTTAAACTGAAAGGAAGCTGAAAGTTACTTTGGCTGATCGCATGAGGATTTTCATCAGCCCATGTGTGAGCATTGTGGAAGTTGAGCTTACCATTCCTGATGAAACAGGATCAAGCAGCCACTCACAAAACTGCTGCCGCAGCGGATAATCGTTGGGAGTAAATCCTTGTATCTTTTGGTAATAAAAAGGGTACAAACCGTTCATTTTCAACAAAGTTCTGAGAAACATTAGCTTCCTGAGCAATTTGGCGTGTGCTATTTGTCGATTCAGGATCTACCTTTTCCAACACTTCAACATCAACCGCGTGTCGATTTGGTCTTCACCATCATGACCCTTCTGTGGTTGTAAATTCCCGGTCTCTCTTCCCCGTTGAATAACCCGGAAAATGTATTTTCGGAAAGGGTCGGTTTATTTGGAAATGTTTCTAAATACAGACGCCTCGCTCGTGCAGCACTTTCATCGGCAGCTCCATAAACTCTTATCATGTCCATGTATTCATTGTTAGTGTAGTTCATCATTTTATCTGAACTAATAACAAATCTTAAAATTGATGTGTTCAAATATACTGAAATGTCAGTTTGACACTTTCCTAAATTTCAACGGCAACTATTTTTTTATTGTTCAGCAGCTCTCAATAGTTGCTGCAAAAATTATTGGGCATTAAAAGAAAAAACTAAGAAGCAGTAATTTCTATTTTATATTTCTTTTTAATCATGTTTTTAAGTACTTAAATGTGGTTCAATTAATTCAAATGTCCCCAATTTAAATTTAAAGCATAAATTACCCACATAATTTCCGAACAACTACTTCTTATTTAACTAAGCTTTAAAGCGTTGTAACGTTTTAGTTATTGACATTTTCTAAAAATTTTATTAATAAAAAATGATTACTTTAGCCCCCTCTATCTACCTAAAAATATCCTCCGTACGTTATAAATCACCAATATTGTTACTGGAATGTCACTTTTAAGGATAGTCGCAGAGCAACAATTGAGGAATTTTTTTTTGATAATGTTCTAACCTATTTCGTGGGGAAATAGAATCACAACTGAGAGAGCAGGCAACTAAAGCAACAAAAAAAGGAAAGAAGGTGAAGGCGGTATACCAGAAATGAATAGCATGCTGCAAAATAGTTCGCTGGAATAAAGATAAGGGTGTTCCGAACAGTCAAAAAACTAATTATAAAGTTAAAAAGTAAGGCTTATAAAGTACTACAGAATGACCATACACTATATAAAATTATATAATATTAAATGTGGAAGTAAGAGAGTCAATAATAGAAAAAGAACAACTCAGTCGGTTTGGACACTTAGCAAGAATGGTGAAATAAAAACTAACTAAGAGGACGTGGAAAACAAAAGTGACGAGACAGAATTGCAACAGACCAAATAAAGCATGAAATAATGAGGTCATAAAAAGCTTATGAAAAATGAAGAAAGGATGGAAACAACCGATAGAAATAGCCGGGGAAAGGAAATCATGTAAAACATGTGTGGCAACAAAACCACAACCACCGACAGCGTGATGTACAAGATGGAGCAGTTAAGCATGTAAGCCAGTATTTTTTCGTATTTATTTAGTTTAGTTTCTGGGAGATGACTTTGATCTAACAAGGATCATCTGCTCATCAGCCGTGGACGGTTGTATGTTATGATAGCATCGTCCAATTGAATGAAAAGGTTTCCCCATAGCAAACATATGGCTATTTTAAAGAAATGTGTACACTTAGTTTACTATAACTTACTTCAAACAGAATTGCTCTTTCGGCAGCTTCAATGTCTGCACTAGAATTGGATGCTGGTTCATACCAGGGACAATTTAGGGAAATTCCTATTTTTCCTACAAAGAGTCACTCATTTAATATAATGTTATTCGTCTAAAAATTTATACTATTACAATTCTGGTACTAATCTACTTACCTTGCTCATTTGACCTGAATGTGCTATTATACAAACGGTAAGAATGGACATGAGCTTCTATAGCGTAATTGCTGCACATGTAATCTGCAATTCCAGCTGCTTCTTTGTCGGGCCCTTCTACACCAATTTCCTTGCCATAATAGCAAACCATATTCGGTTCATTGACTGTTATCCAGAGCTTCACCCTATCTCCATTACTATAATCCTCAAACCATTTTACAATGAAAGGATACGTGAAGAAATGATGAATGGGCAGAAGATGGTTGAAGTGGAAAAGTGTTACAATTGGGGTGATATTATTGGCCACAAGAAAATCGATTATTCCGTTGTAATGCTCACCTGCAACTTGATTGATCTTATTTGTAAATCTGGATGAAGGAAGCCTAGACCACGACAATGAAAATCTGTAAGAGGTGACTCCTAGGTTTTTGATGAGCTGCAAGTCCTCCTTGTATTTGTGATACGAGTTGCTATAGCACCATTGTTTCCATCCATAACCAGTTCGGGAAAGTTATGAGAAATAAAATCCCACAAATTAGCGCCTTTACCTGAAAAGTATGCAGAAGATAGTAAGTATATATTATTTGATTCGACCTACCATCTTCGTCCCAAGCGCCTTCCGTTTGGTATGCTGAACTTCCAGTGCCAAATAAGAAGTCTTTAGGGAAAGCTGAGGTAGATATGTTTTTACTAGAACAATATTATTTCTTTTCTAAGTTACTTCGTTGTGATTTAAAAAACATTAGATTGCTAGGTGGTTGCGGTTAGTCAAGGTTTTAGAAAATCAAGAAAAACATTTAAAAAGACATTTAATTTGTGTTATTTAATAAAGATGCATTTCCATTTATTTTTTGTAACTTATATATACTATTGAACTACAAGAAAAGTAAGTATTATTTATCTTACCATGCAACGAAAACTGCAATGATAGACGCGACTATAATTTCTTTCAACATAATACTAGATGTTCCCAGATCTGTGTTTCAGATTGCAGCATATCTAAAAATAGTTTATGTAGTACTTACAGAGAAAGGAATAGACGTTTAAAAATAACGATGCAACTAAGAGTAGTTAAAGACTTAGGTATCGATAATACTTTAATTAAGCGTATTGGCATTGCTGAAATAGTTATGGTTAGATAGCAAGCGTAAAAGATAGTAAAGCGACTAATTCCATTAATCACCACTACATGAAAATATCCTTTTCTTTGTTTTGATCCTATTTTTCTTTGACATGTCGTTATAATAATATCCAATGGATTAAGCCAAAATCACTAAAATGAAGTTGGCTAAATGGAAAAGATTGTATAATTTGTGTAATCCGTTTAGTTATTGTAGCCTGACAGGCTAGTTTAATTTAATTTAAATTCCACAATCACCAGACTGAAACTGGTTTTCCAAGGTTAGCTCAAAATGCCAAGATCCAGGTGATAAACTCAGTTAGTTACGTAGGATAGAAACACAGAATAACTTCTTATCATTGTATAATAATTTCTAACTAAATACATTAAATTAAATTGTATTAAACACATGAAATAATAAATGACGTTGAAGAGTCCTAAGACAATCCGAACGTCCAGGTGCTTGCAGGACGACGTTGAAGATTCTGAAGACAATCCGAACGTCTAGGTGCTTGGGGGACGACGTTGAAGAGTCTGAAGACAATCCGAACGTCCAGGAGCTTGAGGGAACGACGTTGAAGAGTCTGAAGACAATCCGAACGTCCAGGAGCTCAGGTAACTGGTCGGGGTCCTCTCGAAGAGTCTGGAAACACTCCTGAGAGAGCGTAAGCAAGGAGAGAGGACTGGGAAAATTCTAGAAAATTCTGTCTTGTTGGGGCTTCGATTTCTCCTATTATACCTGGTGCGGGCGTAATCAGAGGTTCGTATCAGGTCGCTGGAGCGGGGATTCGTAGTCTAGGTGCGCAGTGGTGTTACTGCGATTGTTCGGGGGAACGCGCAAATCAATTTTTCATTTATAGAATCGCGTTCGCGCTGGGCGAAACGTTACATTATTATTACATTTTTAAAGTATTACAATAACTTTCTTATGGCTTATTTTAAGCTTACTTTTTTTGTAGTAAAGTGTGATATATAAAATCAATGTAGCAATAGTCATTTGTACAATAAGCTAGGAAAAGTGATTTCGTTTTCTTACGAGGCGTGAGTTTTTCGAAAATGATGCCTTTTCTACGTGTTGAACACATTAATTGTCTGATACGGTATAGAAAATTGTTGTTTTTTGATGATTTATTGGAACTTTTTAAAATCGCAAAGCTTTTGGTTGTTATGGGAATTAATGTAAACACGAATTTTTATCACAAAAAATTGCTAGTTCGTATGGTTGCGCTACTGTTTTTTTATTTGCTGCAATTATTCGCACTTGTAAGTTTTCGATACGGAATTATAAAAAGGTTAAAAATAATGGAGATGTTGGCATTAGAAACTTTTCTCTTAGTTTTTGCTCATCCTGGAGTAGAATTTATTGAATTGCCTCCATAGTCCAGTCAATAGAGACATAAATTAGGGCTTACCTTGCAAAAGGTCAGGAAAAGTTCTAATTCGGCATACTTGTAGAGTCGCATGTCCTAATCGACATACTAAGTTTGCGACCTTGAAAGGGCGCCGCTCGCAACGCCATCTTGCTAAAAAGGTACCAAAAATCAGTTTTTCGTATATATCTCCTCTCCTCTGCCATCTAGGCTAAAAATAGTTATTACAAGAATTGTAGGAAACAAAATTGCCTACAACTTTTGCCTGAAACTTTTTTTTGTCAGATGAATAATTCATGAGTTACAGCTACGTAAGGTGGAGCAAATTTTTCGAAATTTGCGAAAACCCTCCACTTTTCGTCGAAATTTCGGTTAATCTATTAATTGTTATCTAATTTAAGTTTTTACTCAGTTCCCCACCACCATGGGGTAGAGTAAGCGGCGCGTTTTTTATGTGGTATCCCCAGTAGGCCTAATCCACGACTTTACTTATGTCTTCGAGTTCTTTTAGATGCCGTATATGGTCCAGATTGTCTGACCTCGACATCTTCTTGAGAATCGCTCTCATCCTTTTCTGATTCTTTTTCAGCGGTTTCATCGTCATCGTCATCGTCAAACGTCAGTAGTCTGTCAACTAATGTCTCGTCATTTGTCTCGCTATCTTCAGCGTCTATCGAAATCTGTGGAGCATTCTCGCAAGAGTCGCCATTACAAAATGTGCACTTAACAGAGCATTTCAAGCCTGTTTTTCTGCAACCACACGCTCGACCACATCCCTTTTTACATTTGCATGAAATAAATTTCAGTAGTGCCTCAGGAGCAGAATCTTTTGTCGTTGTTACCGGAGTGAATCCGAATTTGCTTTTTTGTCATCCCCATTCCTCTAGATTGTTTGTTATATCGTACCAACTCTAAACTTGGTGGTAGGTCCGAAGAGAATGTTGACGTGCAGCTTCTCTTGTAGGTGGTAAAGCAGCAAGATTGAACTTATTTTTTGTAACGGATCTTTCAAAATTTTGAAAACGAAGAGAATCCAAAGTGACGTTTTCTTTTGGAACTCTGTAAAGCGCGATTAGGAAATTTTTCCCTGCGTTAGTTACGACTTCCGGATCGGCATTTGGCTCTTTGAAGACTTTTACAGTTTGGCTCAGGTATTCGTACTTTTGAAGTATATGTAGGAACTTCATTTTCCCTTGGTTGAACAGAGAACACGTAGTGTCACAGCCGATGAATGCATGTAAAAACAGTATGTTGTCTGCCACTGCTTCTCCATGCTGTAGACTGTGGGGAGAGTATATTTTTCCTACTGTCTTTCATTTTCCTGGCTTTCGGAAGTAAATATTACGAGAATGTTCCACAGATTTTGATAAACGCTGAAGATAACGAGACAAATGACGAGACATTAGTTGACAGACTACTGACGTTTGACGATGACGATGAAACCGCTGAAAAAGAATCAGAAAAGGATGAGGGCGATTCTCAAGAAGATGTCGAGATCAGACAATCTGGACCATCTAAGGCATCTAAAAGAACTCGAAGACGTAAGTAAAGTCGTGGATTAGGCCTACTGGGGATTACACATAAAAAAACGCGCCGCTTACTCTACCCCATGGTGGTGTGGAAATGAGTAAAAACTTGAATTAGATAACAATTAATAGATATTAACCGAAATTTCGACGAAAAGTGGAGCGTTTTGGCAAATTTCGAAAATTTGCTCCGCCTTCGTAGGTAACTCATGAATTATTCATCTGACAAAAAAAAGTTTCAGACAAAAGTTGTAGGAAATTTTGTTTACTACAATTCTTGTAATAACTATTTTCAGCCTAGATGGCAGAGGAGACGAGATATATACGAAAAACTGATTTTTGGTACCTTTTTAACAAGATGGCGTTGCGAGCGGCGCCCTTTCAAGGTCGCAAACTTAGTATGTCGATTAGGACATGCGACTCTACAAGTATGCCAAATTAGAACTTTGCCTGACCTTTTGCAAGGTAGAATGTCTCTATTGACTGGCCTACCATGAGGATCTTGTAAACTATAACCTAAAAAGTTGAACGCCTACTATTTTTTTTTCAATTAAATAAACCTTAAGTAACAAACGACTTCCGGGATTTGTCCAATCCCAGAAATGTAACCATTTGCAAAACCTAATTTAGTAGACTATACATTGAAAACGGCAGTCGGTAAGATTCAAATCTACGCTTCTATAGGGAATCTAACTTCTCCGCAGACCCCTTAACCACTCGTCTAAGAACACTACGTAACACACAGGCGTATAGTTGTATTATGAGGGAGAGGGTGACGACGTAAGGAAGTATGCTCAATCGTGGATGAAGTCAGCCCGATCGGTATTGATTCAGGGTGACGACTGGTTTTTATACATATGGTGCTTTCTCAGACTGCAATTTTCTCAAATGTTTCTTAATGTTTTACCAGGGCATGACAATCCATTAAAAAAATTAAGTACTACTAAGATATAATATTTTTGGTATATTGTTATAAACAAGAATTTTCTCCTTCAATCGATATCAGTACACTTTCTACATAATCAAATGGCAGTGAGCAAACAGCATAAACATATGTCGCTTTCTAATTCAATACCGAAATATCTTCAAAAAATGAGATTTCATTAAATGCTCTTTAAAGTTTGGCTTTACAATCAAAATATTGTTTCAAAAATAAAGAAATTATTATTTATACTGTATTTGGTATTAGTGTTTACTAATTTAATAATTTTCCACGGTAACGCGTGAACGCGAGTGGTTGCTAGATGTATCAGTATTGCACAATATTTTTCTATAGATGTTTCCATATTGAATTAGAGCAGCCATATGCTGTAAAGGGCCAAGCTGAATTTATTGAGAATCGATTAATCAAGGTAGCTTTGCTCTACAAACGCTACACTCTTATTTAGTGTTATTCTTTACATGCATTTTGACGTTTACTTCATGACTATACTACAGATAGTGCTTGTCATTTTGCCGATAAAAGTAAACGAATTGTAGGAAAAAAATGGAATTATGGCGACCGCATTTTCGAATCATGTTTTAAAAAGGGATTGAGTGCTTATGAGGCTCGGAAAAGTTTGAATGCTACTTTCGGTGTGAACATGTTCCGTCATTGGTTACGATATACCGCTGCTACAAAGAACTCCAACGAGGTGTGAATATAATACATCATCAAAAAGGGGCGGGCCGTTCTCCAATGTCTGTCACCGAACCGATGTTACATACGCAATGATGGAACAACACCTACAAATTGTATTCATAGCTGTTATAGCCATCGTATATGATCAACTCAATTAAATAATTGTAAGTCGCTGTGTTCCTCGCAGACTTCCAAAAAGCAGAAGGTATAAGAATTCGTCAACAAAATCTGAATTATTAAGTAATGGCGATTATCAAACTATTTCTGAAATTGTAACAGGTGGCGAAACGTACATACCTTTTTGTGAGATACCTACTCGACAAGTGATTTAGATGTGGGGTGACGAAGATGAAGAAACACCAAGCATGCCCAAGCAGCAAAGGTCTGTGAAAAAAGTAATGTACGCAGTATTATTTAGAAGTACTATAGTCAAGGTCAGCCAGCTAGAAAACCAGAATACAGTTACCGTTACAGTTCTGACGTGTTGTCAGAAGAGTTCACGCACATTCTCAAGAAGTTGTTACCGCACAAACACGACTTTACGACATAATTGGGAAATAAATCTAGAATACGCGGCCCCAATTCTGTTAGGATGGCGCTAACAAGAAGGTTTGCTCCGGCTAAAACTGCAGTGGAGATGAGTAGGTTTTTTACGACCTTTGAGTTAGGGCTGTACTCCGGTACGAGAGGTAAAAGATGTTCAATAATTGAAAGAACCACCACATTCAGACTGAATCGGGGTAAAAATAACAACAGGTAAGCCCACTTTGAATATGGAAGTTGTTAGCTTTTCACTTACCTTTAGGTCAGCGTTCTATATTTTAACTTCAAAAATTGATCGCTATAAGAGTATACTTGAGGCCCGCTTATAGCTACAGTAAAGACGTCGCGAATTCTTTATTAATAAGATGTTCTAAGGTGAGCGCCAACAAGTTTAACTCAAGCACACTGATATAGGTAAAGAAACTTATAACTTCACTAAATATCTACAATACAATTATTGAACCTTCCCAAAGCTAGAATGAAAGAAGTAATACCTTTAGCTCACTTTATTGATAACAATCGTTTTATGTATTAAGTTGGACAATCATTCATTTAAGCACTAGTATTCGAACGGGGTATCCCACTTAACTTATACCAAATATTTCTAATGGGTACACACTGTTCTTATTTTACTTATATGCAAAATATCATCAGATTATCGTTAATTCACTTATCTTTTTTGTTGTTGTACTTGTAGTATCGATGACCAGAGTAGTGTACCTACACGGGTTCTGGGCCACTTTTGACCTTAAAGTTTTTCAAGGTCACGGGCGAGGTTATTGGCCTAGCCTGGGGAAAGGACATTGGCCTCACCAAGGTCACGTGGCACTTCCGGTTTCCACGATAAATTTTTGGGGCTAAAAGTCTAATTTTGAAATTTTACAAGATTCCCATGGTGAATTTTGGGGTTAAAAGTCTTATTTTTAAAAGATTCCCACGATGAATTTTGGGGCTAAAAGTCTAATTTTGAATTTTTTTTGCAAGATTCCTACGCTTATCAGAATTTTCATGAGTCATCGTCTGGGAATGCAGACTTGTCAAGACTTGCAGATGTGGATGTCTGGTCGGATGTTATTGTCTACCAATTGAACAATGAAGACATTGTTTGAAAAAACTGCACGACCGCTAAAATAACAATTGAATAAAGTCTTTGGAAATTTTTTGCTAAATCAGATAAACCGGATGTTATTGTCTAGGGATTCAAACCTGTCCAGACTTGTTGTGCAACCGTCAACTTAAAACAACACACATATTAAAGGAGAGTAGTAATACCTGTAATAAACTTGCTACTTACAGAGTTAATAAAAATTGAATCATAAATTAGATAATAATAAAATTTTGTAAACAGCCAGTAATATTAATTTAAAATTAACTAAAAATTAAGTATTTATCAAATATTATTATTAAAACAGTTGTTAAACGTATGATACAGGCAGTTATTAATTACTTAATAAATACAATTGTCCTATATCTAGTATTATAGTTATTCATGGTTTATGTCTTAATCTGATTTTAATAGTCCAATAGAGTCGAATAACTAAGGTTATTACAATTACATGCTAAAGACTGTGCACAAAAGATAAGATTAAAATCAAAATTTTAAAATAAGAGAGAGAATCGCATCAAAGTGAACAAAATCGCATCAAATTTTGTTTACTAATGTATTAGTTACCATAAACATTTCAGATTTGATTCGTTTTTGTTCACTTTGACGTCGCGTTAGCTAACACCAGACTTAACGTTGCTTTCTGCAACCGGCCCTAAATGTTTTTGAAAAAATTTAAATGAATATTTTATAGAATTTGTAAAACCAAAGAAAATATTAGCAGCTAATACAACTTATTTTAAAAACCCGAGATTTATAAATACAATAATACAGCAAGGCATAAAAGTTGGTTTTTGCAGTATAAGACATCCGCAAGCCAATCCTAAACTGGTGGTTTTAAATAGCAGAATTTTATAATACAAAACGGAGCGATGAACGAGTCGTCATATTTTTAGCCATCTAGCATCTTTCAGTTTTTATAAGTTATCCTATCATCTCCTTTATCAGTGTTGCAGGTGTTAATAGAGGCTATATTTGCGTGTTGCCAGATGTCAGACCTGCCGAGACTTGTGGATGTGACCGTCTGGGAATGTGCAAGGTTGATAAAAATAAACCAGATGTGATTGTCTGGGGTTTCTGCGTAGGTCTGCGCGGGGGTCTGCGAGGAGGTCTGCGCGGAAGTTTCTGTACAGGTCTGCGCGTTTTTGGCAAGGAATTCAAATTCTGTATATCATTTTGATTGTAAATTCAAATTGTGCTCAGGTTTTGGCGGGAAATTTAAATTCTGCGCAGGACAAAATAATCAATTTAGATTTGGCAAAGGGGCTATATTTGCGCGTTGCCCGATGTCAGACTTGTTGAGACCTGCGGATGTTATTGTCTGAACATTTTGCTAAATGCAGCTAAAAAGTAATTGGATGGAGTCATCGTTTCAGAAATTGCACGGTGCGGGGGATTGACTGTCTCATATGGTAAAGGTATGCAGCAAATGTATAAACAAGTTAGCATTAAACCATTGGAATCTGTTTACTAGGATGATTCAAACGAATTAGTCGATCGATTAAAGTTACTGTATGCCTCTTAAGCATCTGGCCATACAAATCATATAAATGAAATTGTTAGTATAATAAAAGAGTTAAAAGAGGCAGGAATAATTGAATAAAGCCAGTTCGACAATGTCGGAAACAGCACGAGGAGATCGTGACACCCCAGACAGAGATGACAACACCTCTACCACAATAATTGACTGATGTATAATATATTTGTAATAATTTTATACCTGCACATTAGGCAAATAAATACAATTATATATACAATTATCGTTTTATTACACCGTTGTGCCCATAAACCCGTTACAGGAACATGTCAGGTTGACTAGTCGTCTATTTATTCATCTCAGACACTGATAATGGAGGCCATTGATTCCCTGATGTTTTGTAGTAATAATTTTGAAAGAGCTAAATTAAGATCTGTTTCAGTATTAATTTTCAACTTTCCTGTTCTTACTTCGTTAATAGTATGTCTGTCTGCCTACCTGCCTGTCTGCCTAGCTGTCTACCTATCTAGCTGTCTACTTGTCTACCTGTCTACCTGTCTAGCTGTCTACCTGTCTAGCTGTCTACCTGTTTATCTGTCTACTTGTCTACTTGTCTAGCTGTCTACCAGTCTACCAGTCTACCTGTCTACCTGTCTAGCTGTCTACCTGTTTATCTGTCTACTTCTTTACCTGTCTAGCTGTCTACCAGTCTACCAGTCTACCTGACTACCTGTCTACCTGTCTACCTATCTAGCTGTCTACCTGTCTACTTGTCTAGCTGTCTACCTGTCTACCTGTCTACCAGGTCTACCTGTCTACCTGTCTACCTGTCTACCTGTCTAGCTGTCTACCTGTCTACCTGTCTAAGCAGTGCTTTCGAACCTATATTAAAGCAATCGAATCTAAAATTTGGGTCGTAAGTAAAAGAAAACAATATGCAATTAAATGGTACTGTTGCTAATAGCGGTATAGAAATATCCAAAATTTTTAACTCAGTTTACATTCTGAACTGTAACCTGTAAATCTCTACAGCATAATAATATTTCTTTAGGAACTTGCTTATTGCTAAAGTGAGGGGTGCTGTCCATCTGTACATAAATCCAACAGCAAAAGCGAAATAAATAACTATCAGCCCAATTTAGAAACTTTGTGTATTTAATAAAGTACTGGAAAAACACGTAATATTTACATTCGGTGCTTACAAACAGTGTTGTGGACTTTTCAATGTCTGTAAATTTTCAGTCAATTTTAAGCAAATTTCTTAACCATACATTTATTTTTAGCAACCTTGCATATTCCCAGATTTTCCGCCAAAAACCTGATCATAATTTAAATATACCGTCGAAATGATGAGCATAATTTGAATTTACGCGCAACCGCCACTTACTGGTTGATCCTTGTTCCACTCGTAGCAAAACTCTCCGAAAATGCTAGAATTCTAGAAATCTGACTCAACACTACGCACGAAACTCGAGGGGAGGTTTTAAACTAGTGATGGGCTTATTCGAATCAAAAATAACCGGTTATCCGGTTATTGAAATAACCTGTGTAACTCTGTTTTCGTTCCAAGTATTCGGATGAAAAATAACCTCATCCTGATACGTACTACGTGCCGCGTCTCAGCGACCTGCGAGTGATCGAAATTCTGTAAATAATACGTCATTTATAACTCATATAACCTTTTCTACGTATGTATTTGCTTGACCCAAGTGAGGCTCGCCGCTGCTTGTTGATGTTATTAAGACATTTGAGACTCCCAGTCGACGAGTTAAATTTATGGGGCCGTTCCTATTAAAGATAACGTTCTGCTGAGTATCAGATTTGCCGAAGCTGTGTTGGTATTAATTTATAACGGCCTAAATGTTTGCTTCGAAACGCAGTTGATTATGCCTAATAAGGGATAAACAGAAAGCGAAATAAGATTTTCCAATATCGTAACAGATTTATATTTAATTTTTAATAACGGAGCAGTCGGGACAAGTGGATTTCGATGTTGAAAATTTTAAGTGTGCGTCCTTAGAACCGCGGAAGGCTGAACGTAGATAAATTATGGATTCTAAAATATACCAGTATGATGTGCAAGCGAAAAGGGAGGGGTGCCTACTAGAGAACTTTAGGAATTAAAAATAGATTCAATAGATACTTTGTATTCGCATATTTATAATTTCTTTATGATTAGTATTGATATAGCTATTCTCAATGGTTTAAACTCCTTAGAAATCAAATAAAAATCATTTATAGAATTATTATAATTAACGATTAACTGAGTTCCTCTGCTATCTGCAAGTTACGATGCCGATGCAGATGACGGTGAACCGCCAACCGGCAAACCGGCTGACTTAATCGAAACGAATCGAGAGCCAAAATTGATTCGAATGATTATTCAAATAATCAATCGGTTATTAATATGATTCGAATGCAAATACTTCGGTTATGAAAATTGTCCGATTATGCCCATCACTATATTAAATTTATTAGAACAACACGAAATTCTGAGAATGCAATAAGCTAAAACTGCAACGCTTCGCATATGATAACAAAGCGTGAATTTATAAAACCAGCGTAGGAAGAATTGGGTTTTGATGAATATACAAGAACTACAAAGCGTTAAGATACGAGCTAGGCGGAAATAAGTATCTTATGGACTAAAATATTGAGTACACCACTGAACTACGTGAATCGGGAAAATGCCAAGATTTGGGCTAAAAATGCGAAAAGCACTAAATTCGGAAAATTGTTCGAACAAAGTAAATGTTGCTACTTCATCATAATATATCTTCGCATGCATAAATCACTGTGCCGTATTTAGCGCAAAATAAAATCAAAACCATCGAATATAACGTCCCCTCCCCTCCATATTCTCCTTATTTCGCGATGTGTGATTCTTGTCTGTTCCTTGTACTTAAAAAGAATCTAGTTGACCAGAAAGTTTCTTCAGAGGAAAACATCGATCGCTGTAATGTATTTTAAAAGCTTTTCAAAAGATGAATGATGATCGTATTTTACGAAGTGGACGGAAATAGTAGTTCAGTGTATTATTGCCGAAGGAAACTACTTTGAGCATATTGAGGATAAAGTTTTTCAAAGCCATAACAGTTACGCTATTCTCAACATTTTCAACTTGGCGCTTGTACTACTAACATTGATAAATAGAGGGTATAAGATAATCGTTTGTTAACTGAAGAAAAATCGCTTTTTACAGAATATTTGAGTTAATTATTAGAAATTCATAAAAACTGTCTAACTACTGCATGTACTGATTTTTAAATTATTGTTGATAAAAAATCAACATTAGTGGTACCACAGTTCGCCATAACAATAATTGGCTACATATTAAATAGATATTATACTGAGTGGCCAAGGTAAAAGAGGTCCCGTGTGAATACAGAAAGGTAAATTAATATTATATTTTTATTTAAAATCTGCAGAACTGTATACACAACCGTTATTAACAAGTGACAACGCAACACTGAGCAATACACAGTTAACACAAAATGGCCGCTGGACATCACGTGACGCCGCACGAGAGCTCAATATTACTTTCAGTATGGTACAGGACACGGGACCTCTTTTACCTTAGCCACCCTGTATGTATGCTATAACATTTAACAAAATATATAATGTGTTGGGGTAATTACTTTTTTGTCTTGGGCTACACAAATTTTGTTTATGCCAAATAGTTTTATAACTAAAATGCTTCAACAACAGATGAAGAAGTAATCAACATGAAGACAATCATGCTGGGTCTTGTGTTCTTTATGAGTTTGCCAGCGTGTTTGTGTGTGTTTTTGGGAATTTTAAAATTTGCATAAAAGATGAAAAAGAAGCAACCTCCTATCTCGTAAGGAACACGAACAAAATTTTAAATTACTAATTTGCATATGTCAGGAACTCTGCGTTGTCTAGTAAGAACACAAAATTCAATTTTTTATTCAACGCCCTTCAAGTTTATTACCAACGTTCAGTAATTGTCAGTGGAAGTATGCAGATATTATATAATACAACTTGTAAAGTAAGACACATCAGTAGAGATACATTATGTACAACTTGGGCTTAAATTTAATTCTAGATATTTTATATAATTATTTGTTATTTGGATTCATGTTTTGTTAAACCTTCTGCTTAAGTCAATGGTACGGCAATTAGTGGTTTAATTTATATATCAACTTAAGTAAAAGTTGTGTTTAACATTGATACTTTGATCAAGGAATACCATACTGTAAAATCTGAAACTGTAGATATAGAAGTACTAACCCCGAAACAATAATCGATAAGAGATTCTAAGTAGCAGTTCCACTAGATGAAATATTAAAAAGAAATGTTACATTTTACGTTTTATATAAAAGTGTTACTACCACTTGGGCTTTTAAATTAAACCTAGTTTTCTAGATCTAGTTCTACTAGGTCAAGTAGCATTAAATTGTCTTTCCCGTACCTGCGGCGATGTTTTTTATTCCTCGTGCTCTTCTACTAGCGTCTTCAACTTAATCGCACTTGTATACTTTGTATTAACCTTTGCCTTAGTTTAGGGCTAGTTTATAGTGACCTACGAAGGAAAGAATAGTATCCTAGCTTACTCGCGCTACAGCAGATTTGTATAATGGATTTATTGAAGATATTGGGGTCTTAATTTCCTGTCGAATTTGATTGCGGTGTTTTCTGACATCGCGATTTAAGTTTTAGAGTTGTAAGCTGAATTCATGTGTACGCTTTCTCTTTCTCGTACTAATTTGATGGCCGAATTTGTAACCATTGCTGAGTTTTCTATTTGTTGCTGAGTCCTTGTTGTGCTCTGGCTGTCTTTTTCGGTTAGCAATTGTTGCTGAGAGTCCTTGTCGTGTCCCCGCTTGCTTCTGGCGACTTCCTGGTGGCTGACTGTTGCTGTTTGTTTTCTGGTGTCGTTTCGCATCATTACTGGAAGCATTAAAACATTATTTTGTGCTGTGAAGGCAAAAACACATCTGTACATTAAGCGCACCGAAAAATTGGAATCAACGGCTAGTTGGTCAATAATTACTGCTGCACCTATTAAAACACTTTGAATTTCTACGTACCTGCTGGCATACCATTATTGTGGCCCTTCTCCTATTTTCAACCTGCGCCATCATCGTATATTTTGTAATTGTCCACTAATTTAATCAGCCCAAAGATCCGTTACTATTTAAATATTGAATTTTGTTATGTGCTAGCTAAACTCCTATAATTAGTGGCAACAGCAGAGTTGGCTGTATTTGTGGCATTCGCCTGTAGCGTGGGTAACTGATTTAACATTTTATAACATATTTAATGTCGTTAGTTAATATAATCCCGTTTATGTTTACTGTTAGTTTTGTGTATGGCCAATACAAGCAATTGAGGTATCGAACATTTTTGAAATTCGTTTCAGGTCGTAGTCAATTGGCTACGCATAGTACCTTAGTGAGTTTTAAAAGTTCTCGTAAGATAATGGACTTATTGGCCCACTGGTAATTAGAACACACTTTGCTAATTATTACAGAAAAAACCGCAAACCGTCTTCACTGTAGCTAGTCGACCCTCCGAAATATCCATGTAGCCTGAACGTTTGTTTGGTACGATTTGAAGTTGGGTAAACGAACTCACGTTTCTCGGTAGTAAGAAATGTTATTCATATTATGCGGAGAGATCATAATTTATTCCTGAGTAAAATATTAAACCACATGATATACATATATTTAATTTCTACAGTTTTTATTATCTATCCAAATGTGGACAATTTTCAAGCTATCTTTATTATAGTAAATATATTTTATCGCATTTTAATTGGCAATGTACTTTTATAAATTCAAAGTCATTTAGAACTGTGGTACATTTCAGCATAGCAACACATTTCTGCATAGCAACGGCGATTCGTTTTACGTTTGGCAATGCTCAAGTGTATTCTTGGTGGCACTGTACGTCCATGTGAAATTCGAGGTTAGAAGGTTAGGTTTTTGCGTCAGTTTTGACAGAGACTGACGCAAAACCTAACCTGTTACCCTCGAATTTGACATAGATTTACAGTGTCACTAACAATACACTTCAGTACTGGCGAACGCGTAACATAACGGAAGCTGCTCATTGTGTGTTAGTACATAGAAACGAGTTCTTCTCGGCTTGGTTATGTTTTGACATTTAATAGTGCCACGTTATATAAAAACTAGTCAGAAAAGTAGTTTTACTGAACTCGTATGGCCGTTTAAGTACTCGCTAACGCTCGTACTCAAACCAGCCATAATGGTTCAGCCTAACATTTTTCTAAACTAGTTGCGTAATATACTATTGTCTACTTTGCGTTCGTACTGAGGTTATTACGATACTCGTTTGCCTATTGTAATAAACAAAAAGCGATGCTATAATAAAAATACTAAAAACAGAGTATTTATTTTTTTACGTTGTCAACCATAGGTACTTCGCTCCGTGTACAGGGTGTTTGCTCAAACTTTGACAGCTTCTAGCCACTTTGTTCTTTTAGATAGAAAAAAATTGTTCAGATAAAAATTGTAGGGTATCATACAAACCGTCCGAATTTGTTACGAAACAATTGAGCATCAAGGGTGAACTTTTAGACTTATTGTATACTTTTTTTAATGAAACACCCTATATATTATGTGTTTATCGGATAGCGCTTAAAATTCTATTTTCAAAAATATATAAGTTGCCTATAATTACTTCATTCATTGTTGAAATATCCGTTATTAAAGAATCAAAATATTATTAATTTACTATATGAAGTAAATCACAGTAACTATTGAAATAATCAACAATTTTAATACCAAAAACAATTTTAAAAACGAATTGACAACTAAATGTCCCATGCCGCATGCCGCCAGTAATGTCATTTGATAACTTTGTTTTTCAATGGTTACTGTGATTTATTTCATATAGTAAATTAGTAGTATTTTGATTCTTTAATAGCGGATATTTCAACAATGTATGAAGTAATTATATGCAACTTATATATTTTTGAAAACAGAATTTTAAGAGCTATCCGATAAACACATACTATATAGGGTTTTCCATTAAAAAAAAGTATATAATAAGTCAAAAAGTTCACCCGTAATGCTCAATTGGTTCTTTAAGTAGCAAATTCGGACGGTTTGGATGATACCCTACAACTTTTTCTGATTTTTTTCTATCTAGAATAACAAAGTCGCTTGAAGCTGTCAAAATTTGAGCAAACACTCTGTACATATCAAACTGTCAATAGCCGCCTTTATTGCACTGCACAAATGTTGCCAACTTCCGCGAAATTCTCTAGATTTTGAAATTTTATTTTTTTGTTTTAAAAAGTGGCAAAGTAGATAAAATACTGTATGATACCTCTATAAAGAAAAATGCTTCTTATAAAACTCGTATCATAATATATTAATAAAATTCCATGTTTACTCGTACATCAAAAATGAAAATAGTTATTTATGATACAATGGTAAAAGTGACTGTGTATTGCACGTGAGATTTATAACATGTCAAGTGTAATAACGATTGTTCTACCACCTTAAATTTACTGTTTTTAATCTATAAATTTCGATTTAACCAATGGTATAACAAAAATGGCAGTGGGTAGCCAGTACCGGTGACTATTTCTGCAGCCGGTAGTTGTCAACAGTATATAGTAGACATTTACCTTTTACACGATGCTTTAATTATTTTATTGTTCATTGAAATATTAAACAGTGTTTAACATGATCGCGGCCTCGAATGTTAAGATACATTTAACATGCATCCACTCATTTAACATGCATGCACTCGCGTCCTCGAATATTAAGATTAGTGATGGGCTTATTCGAATGAAAAATATCTGGTTATCCGGTTATTGAAATAACCTGTGTAACTCGGTTTTCATCTTGATACGTACTACGTGCCGTATCTCAGCGACCTGCGACTGATCGAAATTCTGTAAATAATAAGTCATTCCTAACTCATAACCATAAGCAAGGCAGATTAAACTGGAAACACCATTTGAGCGTCTCGCTCTACAGTTTTCTCCCTTGCTTCACTGCGCATTTGTGGTCGCTGAGATATGGCAAGTTGGCAAGACCTTTTCTACGTATGTACTTAGATTGACCCAAGTGAGGCTCACGGCTGCTTGTTGATGTTATTAAGACATTTCAGACTCCCAGTCGACGAGTTAAATTTATGGGGCCGTTCCTATTAAAGATAACGCTCTGCTGAGTATGATATTTGCCGAAGCTGTGTTGGTATTAATTTATAACGGCCTAAATTTTTGCTTCGAAACGCGGTTGATTATGCTTAATAGGGATAAACAGAAAGCGAAATAAGATTTTCCAATATCGTAACAGATTTATATTTAATTTTTAATAACGGAGCAGTCGATGCCCATCCGTCGATATGAACGTGGGATAAGAAGTGGTTTTCGATGTTAAAATTTTAAGTGTGCGTCCTTAGAACCGCGGAAGGCTGAACGTAAATAAATTATGGATTCTAAAATATACCGCTTTTAGATGTGCAAGCGAAAAGGGAAGGGTGGCTACTAGAGAATTTTAGGAACTAAAAATAGATTCAATAGATACTTTGTATTCGCATATTTATAATTTCTTTATGATTAGTATTGATATAGCTATTCTCAATGGTTTAAATTCCTTAGAAATGAAATAAAAATAATTTATACAATTATTATAATTAACGATTAACTGAGTTCCTCTGCTATCTTCAAGTTACGAGGCCGATGCAGAATGCAGATGACGTTGAACCGCCTAACCGGCAAACCGGCGAAATCGAAACGAATCGAGAGCCAATATTTATTCGAATGATTATTCAAATAATCATTCGGTTATTAATATCATTCGAATGCAAATAATTCGGTTATGAAAATTGTCCGGTTATGCTCATCACTAGTTAAGATGCATTTAATATGCATCCACTCATTTAACATGCATGCATTATAGCAACATCACACATATTCATGGTAGTCGGATTTCAATTTAGCAGTTCTTAGTAATTATTATTGATTCAACATTATTGCTTCAATGAACAATAAACTAATAAACGCATTTCGAGGGGTAACCGTCTTAACATTTCTCACATAAATTACCACTCTTGCTTCGCTACGCTCGCTCGAGTGGTAAAAATATGCTCGAATGTTAAGACTGGGTTACTCCTCTTAATACGTTAATTACTACTATTGTTCATTGAAATGTTAAACAGTGTTTAACATGATCGCGGTCTCGAATGTTAAGATACATTTAACATGCATCCACTCATTTGACATGCATGCATGCATTTTAAATGAGTGGATGCATGTTAAATGTATCTTAATATTCGAGGACGCGATCATGTTAAACATTGATTTAGATATAGCAGTTTTTAGTAATTATTCATTCATTCATAATCTATAGCCTCTTTTACCTTTAGGTGTCGAGGATCATTCAATTGATTCAAAATTATTGTCTCAATGAACAATAAACTAATGAACGCATTTCGAGGGTTAACCGTCTTAACATTTCTCATATAAATTACCAAAAATATGCTCGAATGTTAAGACTGGGTTACCCCTCTAAATATGTTAATTACTATAAAACACTTGACCTTTAAAAATTAAATAGAAGAACTTTATAACCGTTGGCAAGCTATTGGTGAAAGTCCTACTTTTAGTAGGGGTAATAGATTTTTACTTCCTTTTACATTAAAGGAAGTATTGGATTCACCTCAAAAAATCGAAATTGAGTTTTCAACAGATCTTCACGTTTTAGAGTCCCCTGAACCCAAAAATATTTTTTTGTTCGTTGGTCTGTCTGTGTGTGTGCGTGTGTCTGTGTGTGGCTGTCTGTCTGTGAACAGAATATCTCAAAAACGAAAAGAGATATGGCGTTGAAACTTCATATATAAGTTTTGTGTACTATGTAGATGAGACAGCAAGCTTTTGAAGAAAATCGAATAACCGAAAGTATGAAGTTTACTCTTGTGATTTCAGTTTTTTTTTAATTTTTCAAAAACGGTTCTAACTATATTTTTGTGGAATACCTCTAAAATGGGTTTCTTTAGTTTTTTTTATTGACTCCTATTTTAAATAGAACACCTGGTATATTACATTTTTGAATTCAGCTTTTTAACTAACGCTGTATTTTGTACGGTTTCTGTAGAATTTGTAATTTTTGAAAAATTTTGACAAATGCTTAGAAATTAAAAATCAAATTTTTGGCTAATTATAAGATCCCTGTAAAAGGAAGTTGTGTGCGTGTATCACACCAGATTTTTTATTATATTTTCCAAATGTCTTAAACATCTTGAATTTACGGACTGACATATTATAAATATTATGTGGTTTGCGTAAACATTTAATAACTTCGGTTTTTTGTTTTTCAATAAAGGGTGGGGGGAGGGGATATAAAAATACTTTATTTACTAGCAACGTGATATTGTACATTTTCGACATAGAAACAAAATATGAAAAGCTACTCATAACTCCCAAGGGACCTGTCAAATTTTTTCTCTCTCAAACTCTTGGTAACCATGCAACTATAGGCCATGTCTTAGCAACCATACAATGAGGCAATCCTTGATGTTACTTAAATATTCTAATTTTAAATGTCATTATGACATTTTGAAATTTCATACTATTGTTACTAATATGCTAGTAAATAAAATATTGTATGCACCACGCGAGATATTCATGTTTTTTTTTACCCTCGGTTGACACATGTCAACCTCAGGGAAAAAACATATTCATATCTCCCTTAATGCATAAATATCTATTAACAAACCCTGTATTCCGATAAAACAATTTGTGATGCTAAACTTATTGTATAAATATTTAATCACTGCACAAACTTGTAATTTATATATAACAACCGTCTCTCACATGTGACAACTTTGTTTATAAATGTCGGACATATTTGTCATTTATCAATCGTTTCTAGCAAGATTACATTGCTGCATTACTAGTATTTCAAAACTCTGCAACAACTGCTTGTTAGTCGGACTACGAATATATGAATCCACCCGCATATAACAGAAAAAAAATCAAAACGCGATTCTTTAGCCAAAACAGTCCGACAGAAAAAATGCATAGCTTTTTTTCTATTAGAGATTGTGCGATTTTTCAAATACAAAAATCTGTAACTTTAAAGGAGTAATTTATTAATGGACACTGCAAAACGATATACTTTTTATGCAAAATATTTTCATATTAAAATTTCAGTTTATTTATCTGCGTATTTAATATCAGAATTTTATTTTCAAAATGTTTGATATAAAATCCTAACTACATTATCAATTTGCAATCGCAAGCAGGTAACAGGTAACTCAATTATCTATTCTTCAAAAATAATGTTTGGAATACTTATTTATAACAAAAAATATTTGAAGCGAATGAAAACAGAATAGTCTCTTCTTAATTAAACTTACTTACAGCGCGCAGGTTCGCTCTAAACCTTTAAATGCTTCTCCTTGCCCTGCGAAGCAGCCCTCCACAGCTTCCATTACCTCTTCGTTGGAAGGAAATTTACTTACTTACCTACAGGTATTTAATGCATGCACAGCAATGCTTCAACTTTTTTAAGTAACGTTTCAAAGTAATATTTCTAATAAGTCAGTGTTTCTTGCTTAAAACTATTGAAAACGATATTTCTACTTTGTTGCACAATAATTTGTCTACCGTTTGATGCCATCGCCATTTTTGTACTATTAAAAACAGCTTGTAATAATATGTCTAAACGTGATTTCCAATGCAAGTTCAGCATGGGAAGTCCCCACGCAGAATATGCAAAAATTGATGCGTGGTTATTTGCTAACTGTATAATTTTTAATAAATTGTTTGGAACTATAAATACGTTCTGATTGCCTTAGGTTTTTGAGATTTTTTTTACAAACTCTCTTAAGATTTTGTTTTCAATTTTTGGTATACAGTTGCTTAGGTTATTGCCTATAATGTAGTACATATCGGCGTAGATACGTCGATATCGCTCCTTTAGCAAGATTATGGAGACAAAGTTTCAAGAACAAACAGTATTTATTATTACATAATTTATAAGGTTTAGAAGTTTATTTTCTTATAGGTGAGTAGAATTAGGTATAACAGTCACTTAAACTTTGTTGTGTCCAGTTTTTATCTTGAGCTATTTTTATTCTAAAACAGTTCTCGATTCTACTAAATAACGAAGACAAGGGTGTGAGATAACAGAAAGTTCATCGGAAAATTTATTTTACATAATCTTTCAATATAAAGCTAATAGTTAATGATACATCGTAAATAATATATGAAAGTAGTTCTT
Organism: Agriotes lineatus; assembly: GCA_940337035.1. NCBI lineage: Eukaryota > Metazoa > Arthropoda > Insecta > Coleoptera > Elateridae > Agriotes > Agriotes lineatus. Next base: position 69,361 of record CALNHX010005261.1, read on the forward strand.
ATTTGTGTTACGATGTAGCCGATTAGGATAAATTATCAACATCAAATATTGTGTTTGCATTGTAAATATTTTAATTATTTGATTAAACTGTAATTAATAAATAAATATTTGCGTGCGATGTTAACAGTTTTAGCAACAATAATGTAGAAGTTTTGTAAACTAAATTGATTACGTGAGCGTAAAGAGGTCGTGTTCCTTAAAAGTAGTTCAAGCGCACGTTCTGCGCAAGGTCCCTTTGGCGCAGAGGATAGCGCGTTGGACTTCTAATCCAAAGGTCGCGGGTTCGATCCCCGCAAGGGATGCACTTTTTTTCTTTTTCTAAATCATTAATTTATTTAACAGCATCTATAGGTCTTTATGTCGTATTCTTTGACACCAATCCATTAAATAAACACATATATAAAAACGAACGATGTTATAGAGTTTGGAGTTACTGCTTCGGATAATTATGTTACTCTATGCTGAGTGACTAAAAATTCTATTAGGTTTGGAAAAACGTAAGAACGAAATAAATGTTAAGAAATGCGTCTTCCAGTACAAAACGCTCCTTTAAATAGTCTAAATGATTAATGTAATACATCCAAAGATACCCTACATTTTGTATTTTCCGCGAGACCATTTAAAAACGGCTCAGAGAGTGCCATGGAATTTCTGTTTTAAATTCGAACTTTGGTTAACAGCCATTTGGCAATTTATTAAATTAACCTCAAACAAGACAAGCTTTATTAAACGTCCAAAATGACAGTAAATGTTCAAAGAGAGTGCTTTGGAATTTTTGTTTTTGACGTTTAATAAATCTTATTTCTTGTTTGAGGTTAATTTAATAAATTGACAAATGGCTTTTAATCAAAGTTCGAATCTAAAACAGAAATTCCATGGCACTCTCTGTCCCGTTTTTAAATGATCTCACCGTATTTTAAAAATACTTTCTTAATTTATCGTTGCTCTCTTGTACCGATATGCGTTGGGTTTGTGTGGTTTGGTGGTTAGTTCTTTTATTTATCATAAGGCTATGTCTACTACTTCTAGTTTATACGATTGAACAAAATGAGTAAGGTGACTTAATTATACAACCGACGTTGTACAGGTTACGTCAACTCACTCCTACGATTTTGGGTCAAAATAAAACAAGTTAGCTTCTCATTAAGTGCGAACGAGATAGGCAACTGCTGGTGGTTTTAACAAGCGTAAAACAAGCTTAATCTTCGTTTGATTATACCGGATTGTCATATACCCTTGAAATGAGTGAAGCTGATACTAATAGTTATCTTATAATCTGCAAACAAGTTATTTAAAACACAAAATTAGGTATCGGGCAGATTCCCAACGAACTCTGATTAAAGACAAGGCCAATGCCTAGTGTCACTGCACACGATTGTCATTGGAAAGGTCATAAGAGGTATATGAGTTTACATCACTAGAACAAATATAAATAATGTATGTCAAATTATCGTCAATACAAATGGCAGATTGATTAGTGCACAGAGCTTTTGAATAGCTCTTATCGTTTTCCAGATACATACATGATGAAATTGAAAATGTTACGTATTCAACATCTTGTTTTTTTTTAAATAAAGATATTCGAAAGCGATAAAAGTATTCTAAGGCACTTTGTTAAGTATATCCATTAATCTTTGAAAAAAAAATATAATGCCTATGTTTTTCAAGTTTGTTTATGTTTATATGGAAATCATAGATACTAGTTGGTAATAGTATATTACTCTACAAGTTGAGAAAAGTGATGTTTTTCTGAACAAGCATGGCGTGTTTGAGTACGAGCGTTAGCGAGTACTTAAACGGCCGTACGCGTTCAGAAAAACCACTTTTCTAACGTGTTGAGTATACTATTTTATCGCATTTCATAAGAAATGTAAAATATAAAATTTTTACATACAAGTGACACTAACTGTCAAAACATTACCAAGATGAGCATAACTCATTCCTATGTAAAGTACATTTTTTTTCTATAATAATTTTCAAGGTTAACTTTCTAGGGGATAAGTTGCATTCCTGCAGGGTCCCTAGTTTTAATAATGTTGGTACATATATTTTTAGTTCTTTTTTCCACTAAAAAAATGATTGTCATTTTGACAGATATGTCATAATAGTGGGTAAAACGAACAGCATAGTAAAATATTGCAAATTTATTAATTATTCAACTTACAATATTTGAAAATAAACATAATGAACGTTTGCAAAATTAAAGAAATTTGTTAAGAGTTCAAATTAAGAAACTGACATTCAAAATTAACACATAACCATACTTTTGAAAAAGCTCTACCAACACGAGGTATAAAAATTTCCTAGCGTTTTAATCACATATCTACCAACATTGTAACACTTTGACAGTTATTATAGAAAGAAAAAGTACTTTAATAAAGCACAATAAGCAGCTCCAGTTGATGTTATGCATTTGGCAGTACTGAAGTGTGTTGTTGGTGACACTGCAAGTCTATATTAAATTCGAGGTTAGCAGGTTAGGTTTTGCGTCAATCTGTGTCAAAACTAACGCAAAACCTAACCTACTAACCTCGAATTTGACATAGACTTCCAGTGTCACCAACAACACACTTCAGTATTGCCAAACGTAAAACGAATCGCCGTTGCTAGGCATATAAAAGTGTTGCTAATGATAAAAGTACCACATTTCTTATCGATTTTGAATGAATAAATGTAGTACGTTTCCAAATGAAATGCGATAAAAATCATTTACGAATTTGTTGTACTTTTTAAAAAGACAGTTTTCCTATAATAAGATCAATAATATATAAAATATTTTTAAAATGATGGGAAGTTGATGAAGCATAAAAAGTATGCAATCAATTATTATTTTATTTTAAAATACGTATTATATATACTGTATTGGTCGCAATTTAAGATTGCTATTTATTTATATAAATAATTATTTCTAGATATGAGATTATTTTTTAACGAATAAATTAATTAATAATTTAAAAATACAAGGATGAATTTATGGAGTAAAAGAGGAACATAAATATTTGAAAGTTAAATAACGAATAAGAGATTGAACGCTAATACTGTTAAGTGGTCAATATTTAATCAGAAAGGTTCTGGCATAGAAATTGATTTGGTTGAGATATTTGTTTGGTAATATAATAATTTGGATAAGAATTTCTATTAATTAATAATAATTGAAATAAGCTATAGAAGAATGACGGTGAAAGACAGACTTATAGTATTTAACATTACTAGCTTGGTAAGAGGGTTTTTACTGGCGAATAGAAGGATATGACTGGCGAGCCAGTAAAACCTGTTACCTTGCGTGTATTGTTGAATATTTTATTTGTTTCTCATTTGTAAACAACTAGAAATTTACCATTTATTCAAAATGTCAAACTGACAAGCAACTAAATTCATCCATATGACACATACTAAGGAAGACAACTCGGACTTTGCACGCTATCATTTATCTATGAGCACGCTTGTAAAACTGACAATTAACTTGTAAAGATTTTACAAGGTAGCAACTTGTTAAAATAAACTTTCTTGATTAATACAGTTACTTGATAAATTGATATTTACAAGTGAGGAACAAATAAAATGATTATTTGAAAGAAGTCGATTATAAAGTGTCATATTAAAATAAATTATATAGAAATGTATACAGAAGGTTAGTTGGTAAAAATTTCATATAATAATTATTGCTAGGGAAAATAAGGGTAATTTAAATAACAACTAACATTGTTTCAAAAAATGTAACACGGTTTTATACTAAAATGAAATTTAAAGAATAACAATTATTTGTGCAACAAATGCTAAAAGTGGATGTTTATGCATGAGACATGAGAATTATGAAACGAAGCCGAATTAAATTTGACAGTACTGCTAAATTACGCTTGTTTAATGAATGTACTTAACAAAAAGGCCGTTTGGAAGTGACAAAGTAAAATGCCCTAATAAGTATTATTAGAGCTAGACAGAAAAATAATGCACAAAGTAACATTTTTATTTACAAATTAAATAATAAGCCAAAATAATTCTCAATAAATTCTTTGGCTTAAAAAAACATTTCATTGTTGTAAAACGTTTTCAGCGTGCCCCCCCCCCCCCCCCCCCCCACTGGCTTCGCAGCACTTACGTGCACGCATAATGATTGCATCTTGAATACGTTGTAACTTTCTGGGGTTACTGGTGGTGGCTACTTCATGAATTGGTAAGGTCTTCTCGAGTTTGGACAGCAGTAACATAAACCAAATTCTTCAAGTGTCCCCAGAGAAAGAAAAGTCTAAAGTTGTTAAATCCGGACTTATCGCTGGCCAAACTCTTGAACCACCACGACGATCTTTTTTTCAGGGTGATAGTGGTTAAACCATTGTCGAACAACACCTGCATAATCTGATGGTGTACCATCGAGCTGCACCCACATATCGCCCCGGAGTGCAAGAGGAATATCCTCCAGTAGGCCCGGAAGGTTATCATTTAAAAATTCTAAATAATTGTCTGCATTTAGCCTTTTAGGAAGTATAAAAGGACCAAAACCGCCTGTCTCCATTTTCTGCCCATATATTTACTGAAAAATCTACCTGGTAGTTTCTTTCGTGAATTGAATGAGGTTTGTCATGGGCCCAAACTGTATTCGTTGTGGCAGTTAAATATGCCGTTTCTTGTAAATGTAGCTTCGTCCGTCCGTAACACATTACTTATAAACAAAGGATTGCTTCTATGGGCTTCTACCAACCTACTCGCAAAAGGTAAAGCGATGTGGATGGTCCTCCTGCAATAAATTCTGAACTCTTGTTTTTTGATAAGGATACAGTTCATCATCTTTTACAATTTTATGTACACGAGTTTTAGAAACACCCCAATTTCTAGAAATACTTCGTATACTAGTTTCAGGATTTTCAGCTACTATTTGTAAAACGTTTTCCTCAAAGATCATAACCTGGAACAATGGCTCCAGTTTCTCTTAGTCTTCGATCAGTAGTTCTTATCACATTATGAGATGGATGCGTTCTATCATGGCGGTCTATATTGTTCCAGGCCATGACTCTGGGCCTATAAAGTGACCTTTGGAATGGCTTACCACAATCTGGCAACATGGCTGCGCCAACCTTTAATAAAAAATTACTAGTTTTGGTCACTAAATGAACAATCCGTCAGTGTACTATCCGTCTCATTGTGATGCATGCCAGTTGAAAAAATAGTATATTACTTTACAAGGGATGTAGGCAAGATTTACTCTACCGAGGACCGTTTGATGCTTGAGTGAGCGCAGCGAACTAGGGTAGCAAGGTGCGAGGTACTGTAATTACTTGCTGGTTCATTAATGAATGGCAAAAAAGTATCAGTGACTTGGTGTATGTTTATTCCTTCGTTAAGTTCTCCATAAACTCACTCCAGCCTGGTACGTTAGATACATTTTGCCACCTTTCATACATCCACAAATATCAGAGTTGCGGAGCATTGCCGTTGTTTTTAGTTCATCACAATCCAGTTTTTTACGATTATTTTTTTCAATCCCTGCTTACCACGACTGTCATAAACTTTAGGAGGAATACGAGCAACATTAATCATTTTGTTTTCAGTCGGTATTTTCGATAATCTAACCATATCCTTATCATCGACAATTTTGTCCCGTGGAATGAAATGTATTAAAACCATTGTGATTCGCGTTATCACAAACATACGGTACGAATCATCCCTCTTCTGGAGCAAAATTGAACGCTAAGGATGGAACAGACTTGAAACTTCGTACAATAATGTTTCTTTATATGATGAACATATACCCAAGCTTGATAAAATATTAAGTAACATATAGTCCAAGCTGCAGAGGAGACCGAAAAGATCGAGGACGAAGTGCAGCCATAATTATATGACATACAGTAGTGCATACTCTTTTTAGCTGCTTTGATTTCCCTTTTCTGATTTTTAGCAGCTCTTCCACAAAATCAATGAATCAGGAATAGATTTATTCACGTTGTCGAACAAAGAGGTGCTGGATGGATAAAAATTAGTTTCGCGAATTTCAGTTCGTAATAGAATAATGTTTTTTTTAAACATTTTATGCGCCCGTGTTATAAAAACGGCTACAAATGAAATATTTTTTTCGTGTAATATGACTTTTCACTCGATTTTGGACAAAAACAACCGCCTATAAGTAAAAATGACCTTCTACCTTTTTTTAGACAATTTTCTTACCTTCATTTTCCCTGTATTTTTATCGTAGAGTCGATAGATACCGAGATATTTCCGAAAAATGATTTTTGAGGCCAATTTCAGCCCATTACAGCGTTGCCAAATTTTATGCATGCAACCCCATCCTCGGGACTTTTGCTACTTCTATTCAGAACACCGAAACACACCTGAAAAGACCTTATTTCCTTCTATATGAATTATTCCGTAGTTTTGGCCTATTTTGGCCTATTGCCTTACAAGTTATAAGCGAAAGTTCGAGTTTTCGACTTTTCATTTTGTAACTATATCTCGCTTATTTATGAAAATGAAGGAAAGTAATTATTACGTTATTCAGGAACTTTTTTGGTGAGAATACAGTGGCGTAGTCAGTTTTTTAAAAGTGCTATAAAGTTGCATTTTTTATATGGAACTCATAGTTGGCTGTGCTATCATGAGAAAAGAGATTTTTTTCCCATTCCTGTGATAAATGTCTTGTAGGGGCGATTTATTCATTTTCACTACCTTATAGTAAAAACTAACAATTTTCAAAGTAGTTTTTCTGGTGAAAAGCTTGTGTCATTTATAGTCCTGTCGTTGAAGGTAAAAATATGCTATTACCTCAGAATTCTTTGAACCTCCATCGATTTTTATGAAAATTTGGAATTAAGCTCATCTTAACCTTTAACTTCAAAAGTGATATATGTCCGACTTGCGCTTTTTGTTTTTAAGGGGTGAAACTACCCCTTTGTTAAAAAATAAAAAAATGCAGGTTTAACCATTTTATGGATTCACATCTTATTTAATTATGTAGAATAAAGCGTCTTTCGTGTTTTCGAACATGATTTACTATGTATTAAAAATTGTCAACCTTTAAAAACCATCCCCTATGTCTAAATTAATTAAAAAAATAATTATATATACGTGTGTCCGCGGATTGAGTTCACATAAGGTGTAAATGGCATTTTTTTTTGAGTTACATGCTAATATTTTCGGAGTTACTCCTGCTTGGTTATGACAACTTATTTGATAGAACGCGAAGTTTTCGACTTATTCGCGAAAAACCGTCCAAAAACATGCATTTTTATCACGAAAAATCTAAGATTTCAATCGCGAATAGCTCGAAAAATATCGATCTATCGAAAAAACTTTATAGAACATTTTTTACTTATAATTTTTCCGTCTCTACTTTTTCGAGGTTATTTTGAGTGAACACATTACCACCCCCGAGAACGGGTGGCATCCACTCTCAGGGAGTGCGCTATGCTATGCCACCTTTGCTCCTTGAGCCATCCCCTAACAGTCAGGGATGAGCAACCCGCGGCCCGCCGGCCGCATGCGTCCCTCCATACTTTCTCGTGCGGCCCTTCAAAGATTTACAGTTTTACTATTAAAAATTCCTACAGTGTCCCTAATACGACTTCTTCAATTTTGCTGTTTATTTTAAATCGTAGTACGCTAGCATTTTACCGTAAAGCGAAAGTAACATGCCGTACAAGTAAAATTTAGCGAGGGGTATAATCACAAAAGAGAACTTTTTAAATCGATAAGATAGAAAAAAATATTGGAGTGGTGCCGTTTGAAGTGAGACGCACTGTAGAAGTAGAAACAGTTCCGGATAAGTTACAAATGGAATTAATATATTTACAAAATAACACGGATTTAAGAAATATATTTCAAAATGTTGACGTACATAATTTCTATAAAAATTACATGAATTTAGAAAAAATCCCAGGATTAGGCGCACATGCAAAGCAAATTATGACACTTTTTGGAAACACCTATGAAAATAATTAAAAGCGATCACCGATCGAGTTAGAAAGCTGCGTGCGAGTTGCTGTCGTCTACATCTGCAAATATAGACCAATTGATGGCAAAGAAGCAATGTCAAATTTCTCATTAACTAATTCTTTTCCACATATATCATTCGCCTTTTTTTAATAGTATTTCTATTAATCGGTGTTTTATTTCTGAAATTGCTTATACTAGATTTATTTTGTTAATAAAGAGATAATTGGAGTTCATCATTCAGTGTTTGTATTATCATAAGTTTCTTACATGCGGCCGGCACAACATTTTTAAATTTTGGGCTGGCCCGTTGTAAAAAAAGGTTGCTCATTCCTGCCCTAACTACTCACCAAATTTCACGTGAATCGGTCAAGGTTCAAAGAATTCAGAGCGGAAAACCTTCAACGACTGGACTATTAGCATATACTTGACTACACATCTTTGATTGCGTTGTTAAAATGCCGACTGCTTCATTGACAGAATTAATAACTTTTGATTGTTGCTTATAATTTACACAGTGTCGGTCATGAATTTCGACACATATGGAAAATTGTTTTATTATCCATTTATCGGCATAGTTTATTCTTGATAAGAGTCCCTGCATCTTCTCAAACTAAAAATGTTTAAAAAGTTTAAATATCTCTTTTCGTATACGGGGGAGGTTCGAAAATATGAAAATGGCTTAAAAATAAAGTACATATGCTTATTTTTCAAAATACACAAGACTATTCAATTCACCTGTCATCTGTCAAAAAGTGACCAATGAAAATCCAGAATTCTGACGTTTCTTGACCAATCAAAAAAATATCAGTGGATATATCTTCCTAGAAGGTATTCAAGTGACTATTTTTAACAAATGCGATTTTTATTAGAAAAAGTCGACATTAGTGGTCTGTTACTATAGAAATTGCGTCGTTTGTTGCTAGATTTACTGAAAACTAATTTGAAAAAGGTAGTTTGGTTCATTAAATAGTCAAGGGTAATACCACAAGCAGTGGATATATTTTTGACAAATATTTTGTCGTTTCCATGTAAATTATTGCGCTTAAATTTCACGATACAAAATCACATCAAAAATGTCACGAGCCGAAGGCGAGTGACATTTAAATGTGATTTTGTTGAGTGAAATTTGCAATAATTTCTATGGAAATGGCAAAATATTTAAAAAAAATATATCCACTTCGAGTGGTATTTGGGACGACTATTTAACAATATTAATACATAACGATTCACTTTATTGAAAAATATTCCAACAATTAATGTAATTATTCATTCTCAATTAAATTCAGCGGAATACTTCCAAAACACAGCATTTTAAAATTTTTAAAACAAGCCACACAGTTTGTTGGGGTTTAGTGTTACGTAACCTAGCGATATCACTAAGGACAGAACATCGTTGCTAAGCGATACTTCGCAACAAGGCTATTTATTTTTTGAGTACGTACATTGTTTTGTGAATATTTTGCATGGTGCTCAATATTCAGTGATATACTGCTGTTATTGGTTGAAAAAAGCAAATGTCTGCAATGTGATTGGCTTATATGTTATAGTGTTGAATAGTCCCTCGAATACCATTCTTAGTCAAAGTTAAGTAGAATATTTTTGCGGTGGTATCACTGCTCATGTCCATTGCGCTTGGGATTAGGACTCGTGCTAGCGCACTCGTCCTAATCGTACCCAAGCGCAATGGGCATTCGTGACACCACCACAAAAATAGTCGACATAACTTTGACTACTCATGGTATTATAAGTGAATGTTATTTAGAAATATTTGTTATAACATTTCAATTAAAAATTATAAATGTTTTAAATTCTTGTTGATGTTCGGATCATTTGTTATTAAATTTTTTTCAAAGAAACCTGTTTTTTTGCTTTGGATACAAAAAATGGGATTTTTGGCACTAATTTCAATTAACTTAATTTTCTGGTTGCTAAGATGCTAAGTGAGCGAAATGCAAGTTAGAATATACATACTTATTGTATCTGATAATAAATTTGAAGTATCCCATTTTTTATAATACACAGGGTAGTAAGAAAAAATATAAAAACCAGTGAAAATTATTTTTCGAGGTAGGTGACTCTGACTTGATATTCGACACCTTTTAATTATAAACATTTTACAAATAACATTTTTGTGTATTTAAAAAAATAACGGTACATTAATTCTTGAGCCATTTTCATATTTTCAAACCTCCCCCGTATACGAAATGAGATATTTAAATTTTGGCAAGTGTCTTTTTAGTTTGATAATACAAAAATTCCATATGTGCCCAAACTCATGACGGACGATGTATATTATATTATACAATTATATATCACTGTAATGAGAACAAAATCATCTTTTCCATGTTGTCATCCTCAACTGTGAGTTCCATATAAAAAATACAACTTTATGATATAAAACTCGAAATTGGAAATTGTGTTTGGAAAACTGACGACGCCACTGCATTTTTATCAAAAAAGTACCTGAAGCATGTAGCAATTACCTTTTCTATTTTCATAATTTAGCGAGATATGGCCACAAAACAAAAAGTCAAACTTTTGTTTATAACTTGAAAACAAAAGACCATTCTGGTTTTTACCTTTAGGCTTTTCTGGAAAAAAGAGATCGAGGATGGGGGGTCCATTTTTCCATATATCCTATAGTTACCGAAATTCTCTATGAAAGCATCGAAATTTGCCTACCCTGTACTTATACTCTATTTACAATCATTTTTTCATGAAGTAGTTCAATAAAACACTGCTGGGGCCTACGGTTTGAATCTGACACAATTCGTTAAAAACCCTTGATCACACAAAAATTTAGCAACCGCTAAATACGTATTTCGACAGCTAAGCTGTCAATTTCAATAACCTTGGAGGGAAACTAACACGACAAAGTTGACAATTAGAACGCTCAATCGAAAGTTTCTTTATGATTTGAATATTTTGAAAGTGCGGACTGTAGCGGCACAGAAATAAATGAACACGTATTACATAATGTGTACCTACTAGGGATGTTCCGAATATACAAAAATTCGTATTCGCGTAGACGAATACCGAATACAAATACTCTTATGAATATTCGCGAATACGAATACGAATACGAATACATGACCGTGAGTGAATAATACCAACATCAACATCGTTTTTGTATGCGCTGCAAATTTTAGAAATAGTATGGAAAATAGTTTTTTTTTATATAATGTTATAGAATGGTTAATATTTTTTAACCCTAGAACGCATAGGTGGCGTCATATGAGACACCACATATTTAACTATCTAGTTTTTAGTGATTTGCTGTTATGTTATCATATTTATATTTTCAATACCTCTCCAGCAGATTATTGTTGATATATCCCTTTCATTTTTAATTTCCAAAAATTGTTACAAGCTTTATAATTAGTTTTTTAGTTACTTGGTGTCGCCAGTGTTGGGTAGTAACTAATTAAAAGTAACTCGTTACTGGTAACTAGTTACTTTTCAGTAACTTAATAGTAACTTAATTACTTGTGTGTTTTCAGTAATTGTAACTATAACACGTTACAATTATTTAGTAACTTAAGTAACTGTATATGACAAGTTACATTTTCATGCTACAAATGTTAAATATTTTAAAATGTTCGGTTTTTAATGCGTACTATTTAAGAAATTGTACCTGAAGCTGAAGAATTTGTGGAAATTACGAATGTTTTAGTATACAAATGCTAATACCGACCACCGGAATACCGTCTTGTACTTAGTCGATAATAAATAATATTTGAGGGATCCTATTTGGGTGGTGACAGCTTTTTCCAGTAATCTTTAATCCTTTAACAACTAGAAGCCCTCTGAGCAGGTATGTGGATTACTGGGAAGTACATTCCTAACGCCTGCCTGTGCGCATCTTGGAGGTGTCTAATTCAGACGAAAATACATTCACCGTCTCTATATTTCAATAATAACGAAACAATATTTTACAAAAAAATTTAAATAAGTAACCGAATACGTGATGTGGCTGCTATAGGATACTGCAGTTTAAATTTAAACTACATGAATTAATAACAGATTCATTCATTTTCAAGTTAGGCCTGTAATGTATAATGGTTATTTATATTTTACAGTACAGTGAACGTTGCACTTCCATACTTTGACCAAATATTTTTAAAAGAAATTTTTGTCAACTACACGAAAAAAATGCATGTTCAACACATTGAAAAACTAATTGTTCAGGAATGCATTTACAAAAATATTGACTGTTATTTCCAATTTTTATTTTAGATTCACAGAAATTCGCAACAATTCTGACTACACTCTGGCTGCTGTTACTCGTCCTTGGTTTAAAATTTGAGTGGATATGTGATGAGAAAAGACACAAAACGCTGTTACATTATTAGAAAATTAAGTAAAAAATCGTGCTTCTACTTCATCAGTTTGTCCACTTCCCAGTCCACAAAATAATGGAGACAAAGGAGAACGCCATTTTTTTCCTTCAAAACAGTAAAGTGGTCCAAAAATATGGACGAAACTGAAACATATATGAAGTGCGATTCATCTAATTTAACAACTTTATAAACAGATAAATTTCCATGGATTAGGGAAATATTTATTAAATATAATACTGCCCTCCCTTCCAGTGCTCCAGTAGAACCATTGTTCAGCACTGCAAAAGACGTTCTTCACTTCAAACGTATAAAATTAACTAATAAAAATTTTGAAATGCAGTTATTATTAAAAACCAATACATTTTATACATAAGTAATCAGACAGAAATGTAGAACTAGGAATCTAATTTACTAATAACAAAGATTATACCCTATAGAATATTTGCTAACAAATAATTGTTTATAAATATATGTTTCTGTTGATATTAAGTTGATAGTAATTGCATGTAGATTAGTAACCTCTCATAAAAAAGATCTTAAAAAATAACGAGTTACTTAGTAACTTATCCAAGTTACTTTTATAATTCTGTAACTTAGTAACTTACTCAGTTACTCTTTTTCCGAGTAACTGATTAACTTACTTAGTTACTTTTTTTAGAGTAACTTACCCAACACTGGGTGTCGCATATGACGCCATCTATGCAATCACGTAACAAGTTTTCTTGGTAGGTGTTGGTCGGTAACAGCTTGCCATCTGTCAGTTTACGTAAGTCATTTTCATAGTAACGTAATGCGAAGTGGAATTTGTTAAAATAGCTATCACTACTGTCTTTATAAGATTACCAGTTAGCTATTATACTTGAGCCGCCGAACAGATAGAGTGGAGCAGGCAACCAAAATAACATATTACAAAGGTCACCCGATAATATTTTAACTATAATTACTAAAATGAACAGAGATGGCGACCATTATAATTAGAACTACAGCGCCTTGATAGAGACAGTGACCACAATAGGCACAATTTGCCACAAAATGGCGGCCAATGGCCTACTAACTTTAATAAATTCAATGTTTTTGAATAGTCATGGTTACACAACGTATAAATAATATGTTGGTGGCACTGTAAGTCTATGTCAAACTGAGGCAAAACCTAACCTGCTAACCTCGATTTGGTATAAACAAACAAAAGCATCAACAAATTTTGCTTCTTAATGGCGGCCGATTCGAGCGACCAATAAAAAAGAATACACTCTATTGTCGCCACTGTCTCATATACAGTCACTGTAGTAGAACTAATTTCAATTGACATTAAATAACTTTTTGAGGTTATGATGCCAATATCGAGAGATAAAAAAAATTATCCTCTGCGGGCTGTGGAAATTCAAACATATGAATAATATGTTGGTGGCCATGTAAGTCTATGTCAAATTCGAGGTTAGCAGGTTAGATTTTGCGTCAGTCTGTGATAAAACTGACACAAAACCTAACCTGATAACCTGCAGTGTAATTTATGTGCTGAACAGAGACTACCAAGTGATTTTTTAAAAACTCAATTGCAGTCAAAACTGTTTAACGTAGATATTAGCACCTGATCAGTTCCCTAGATTTAACAATTAATTTATTCATACTCATAAATAAATATTTTAACAACTTTAACTTCTGTTTTGCGCTTTAATATGCATCTATGCAGTCAAAATTAACTTCGAGATATTAGAAAAGGCGTATAGTAAATTTAAAGTGCCTCATTAAACAAAAAAAGGTGTGGTGTCGTATACGACACCACATATGCGTTAATGTAGCTTTCTTAGATGTATGCGTTCTAGGGTTAAAAATGTTTGATTTAATGTATGAATACCTGTTTTACATTTTTATGGGTGGTGTAGCTTGAACAAGCGTCCACGTTCGATCAGCAGAGTTAAGCAACGGTCTCTCTGGTCAGAACTGCTGCTATCGCGGAAAAAAGTTGGTCCCGGCGGTCATAACAACATCATGACAGTCGTTAGTGGGGTTGGAAGTCCCCATAACTGCACAGCGACGCCTATAATTGGCCTAACGGCTGTTGGCTGAGTGCGAAATAAATAAAAACTATATTTCTATAATTTTAATGTCAAATACTCGTATAATATTCGTTTTAATTTTGGCGAATACGATTACGAATACAAATATTGAAAATATAGCGAATACTCGCGAATACGAATACGAATACGAGTATTCGGAACATCCCTAGTACCTACACACAATTTCTAAGGGAATATCAGATGTATGCCGATGATTATGTTGAATGAAAACGTTAGCGAATTATTTAGAATCTTGTTACGGGAAAATCTGCATTAGGACAAGTCACAAGCTGATTGGTTGCACAGTAGCTCATTGGGACTGTGACGGGTCTTCAACTAGTAAAAAAAAGATAAGGTTTTTGCTCACTAAATCTGTTCAAACTAGTTTGATCATGGGTTTTTAGTGAATAGTGTAAAAATAACTGAAATCAAGTAAACACAAAAGTTCACGCAATTAGTCCAGAAAAACTGCATAACTTGCGCCAGATAAGATATGTGTAAAGTTTCTATGTCGTGATAACAATTAAATGTAAACGACACATGCAATCGAGTGACGGTTCCGTATTTACAAACAGACGCTGCAGTTTTACAAGTGTAGTGTATCGTATATCAAAAGTACAACCGGTGCAAGTTTGCGAGGCTACTAGGTCAAGACAACAACTCGAGCGTTTAGAATTACGTTAGTTAAAACACATATGATTGTAATTTTAATAATAGGTCGTAAACACGGCACACATTTACTGTATATATATCTCTGTGATATGTTTTAGAATTCAATATACCTTTAACCACTAATGTATATTCATTGATGGGGACGAATACAGGCTACAAATGTTCGTAAAGAGTTGGCATGGCCTGGCCTTCTCACCCTATCTCTATAACAACAAAATAAACTCCATCTCCTGTCAAATAAAACTAAACTGGTTTTACAACAAACATAAAAGGTGCTAAGTTTAAATTAATTTTGGCCACATCTTTTACAAAATCAAATATTTAATATAAGATACGGGAAATATGTAGATAAATGGTTTTGTTATTGCTTAAAGTGCCATCTAGTGTTAAAGTCGATGATTTAATGGAAATGTTACAAAAGCTTCCTGGCGATGTGAAATGTGTACGGGATTTGATCTTATCTCATTTCTGCACCTTTGAAAATGCTTACTTAACTGAAAAACACACGAAACTGTACTGCGCTTGACAAATGAAAATAATACAAAAATTATCAAAGAATTTTAGTAAGATAACATTCATTATATTAGGTTTGAGCCGGTCAGCATAATAACTGTAATCCCTAACAATCCCTAAGAATTAAACTTGAGAGCTCAGTAAAACTAGCCTACGGCCTGCGAGAGAGTTCCACAGAGAAAATAATATTAATATATTTGGAGCAACATGCAATTTACCTATTTGATAAAATATCTAATAAAGTGAGCGAAAACTTACAAGTACAATACACAAAGTCCAACTTAATCTAGCACATCATAACATACTAAAAATTGACGGGAAACAACATGTTCAATGTAAAACAATAAACCGTAAATGAGATTTAGCTGGGTCCAATTCCACTAAAGGTGAAATGCCAATACCAAGGAAAGTTATAGAGCTCGGGCGTCGCCGAGTTCGCCGCTAAAGTTGAGCGATAGAAGGTGGGCTTCGCGAAATGGAACTCTTGGCTCAAACTAATGGGAACCAAATGGATAGCTTCACGGGATGGACAGGTATCAATTCTGCACGCTATACTTCGTTTGAAGAATGGACGGTGGTAGTTCAAAGATTTTCCACGAGCATTTTGCGAGAATCTAGGCTCGGCGAATGGAAGGTATTCCTCAGTGATGAGTCGACATGCTGCAATACGAAAGGTCGATGAACGCTAGTGGTTCCTTTAAATTCGATCAGAGATCGATATGAAATTTCCGCGGCACTTGATCAAGGTGATCCGGGATTTGAAATTCCAAATTTGGTAACCTACGATTTGGGGAAGCTGTGTGGACCTGAAAAACCTCGTAAATTTGTTAAAGCGGCACGGTAAGGCGTCACAGAACAGCTTCCTATATTTATGGAACGGTTTAAAAATGACCGTGATGCTTGCTGGTCAACTGCTCAAAGTGAACTTTCCAGTCCTGTTCCGGGCTGATTTCAGTGTCTGGGATTAACCAAACTAAAATACCAATCCTCTTATTTTGTTTTATTTTGCTCACCAAATACAACGCGGCGTTCAATTCTTGAACGATCCTAACCATATATACTATGTAGTGGCCCTTGTCAACAATTATTCTTAGAAATTCCACATAATATATAAATGGTATAAAAACAAACAGGGTTTTTTTCTATATTTAGAACAAAAATCACTAGTATAATTTACAAACTCAATCGATTTAAATACTGTATTTGCGAGTTCTGCCGATTTAAATTTAAGAATTATACTAACGTCTGTAACTGCATGTAATTTAGTTTTTAAGCATAGTGTCCCTTGTAGAAAAAGTTATTCAATTTGGGTTGTTTCTATGTTAATTCCTGAATTACTAATATTGTCAATTGTCTGAATGACATTTTTGATTAACCAATCACGATTCTAAACGCTTTCATCAGGATTAACTGCCATCTGCAAGCTATCGAAACTTCTAGGTCTATTATTTTTCGTGACTGTAACAATATGCAATATACCAATTAGTTTTGCAACGGTCTATATGTATATGTATATCTAATAGTTGTACAGGATGTTCAAATATAAATACATAACACTTAATCATGGATAATAAAACTAGTCACTACATGTGCATGCTGCAGAATTTCTCAACCATTACTATTCTGCCACTGTTAAGACGTTATATTATTAGGTAATATCATACATTGTATTATTGTTGTTCTTTAGAACACCTCACAGCGCTAGTTCATTCAATTTTTAATTGATCTATGTAGAAGGGACTTAATTAGAACCAGAAGCAATTATTTTTCCGGAATTGAAAAAAAATATTTAAAAAATATAAAATTTCTAGCGAAACTGCATATAAAACTAAAGTTGTAAAATTACCCCTACTATATGCACTATGGATACGTGCAAATAGAGATTTGTTAACATTCCAGTATTGATTCTTATGGTCATTATTTATTCTGTAGGGGATCTGCCCTATATGAATTTATTTGTGTGAGTTTAATCTTCTGACGCCTACAGTCTGGGCTTGTGTAATTATAATACCTGTTTTAAAAGGGTGTTTTATGTACTTAATAACATTAATAATCACACTAACAGTTTAGAATGAATGAATATTATTATTATTTTCAAGATGCTATTGTAATTTTTCTGTGAGCACACAACCAAAAGTGTAATATCTAATGGTAAATTGAACAAAACAAAAAATCCCATTTGTGTGCAAATGTATGCGATACGTCGGTGTATAAGGCGAGATTTCATAAATCAGAATAAATATGAAATTCATTTCCAAATTCTAAGAGGAAACAGAGAGAAACCCCCGAGTCGGAAATAACCAATATATCTTTTCATTTCAAATGCATTGACAAAATAAGATGGTTTGAGCGACATAAAGAATCCTAAATTTATTTTTCACGTATCGAGCATATTGGTATGTATGTGATTCCGATTGACTGAAAACAGTGCTGTACTCTTACCTCTCTTGTGAACATTTCTGAGGTATCGAACAACCTGCGGCTTTGCTGTGCTGCTAATACTTTCTGTATTTAGGATATAGGTAAGAACATTGGGAGACACAAATTATCACAATTTAATTAATTAGTAAACGTGGCTAGAACATTTGATTTGTTATATTTACATAACAATTTATAGTTTAGAAATTAAGTGACTTAAGAAGACTTTGAAACCTCATTATTGCAAATCAAATGGGGCAAATAACATTAAATATCGATTACTCTATATTAAAATTTGCAACCAAGGTAGTTCAAAAACGTGCTCAATAACTAGGTTCCAATATCAATCATCTCCAAAGCACTTCATTTTTCCAATACAGATTACTGTGAGTTTCTAGAAATTTTATGAAACAATAGAATTTTTAACGCAACGTAGAGACTACATCTCGAGAACGAAGAACGGAAATCTATCAATATAAATGTGTCTGTTTTCAATTCAACTGTCAATATAGAGACAAACGAGTTTTATTTGATATTTGTATTCCAGTACCTCCCCGTTATGCCAACTTTTATTGGGCATTATCGACTGTCTCATGCCATCAAACAATGAATTCTTTAACGTTTCTTGAATTATTTACGATGTTGAAAATTTGTATGCTCGAAAGCAACTGCATTGTAAAAGTAATACCCATAGAGGAAATATTTTGAATAATGTCATTGTATTACATGTTTAATCTAACGTTGGGCCATATCTGTATTTCGTGTTTAAATTCAATCATAGCCTTGTCATGTTTAAGATAAATAAAGGGAGATGCCTTTATGTCAATTTCAATCTGCACATAATAAAGACAATAATACATGTTGCCATGAAAATTTGTAAATTTATTCATGAGGTAAGAATACGGCCTACAACTTTATACCTGTATTGTATTATCTGTAACCTCATTTACCTTGCGGTGTCTTTATACCTATTATTTAAAAAAGAAAACATGAAAAATGGTCACGGAACTATCATATTTTTGTTAGAATTAAAAATGAAATATTTTTTCTGGCCGAATTGTATCCCTAAATACTGAAATAATAACTGTACAAGACAATCTTGTTCTTTTTAAGAGCAGCTGGTTTAGATTTGCACATTTTCTGTATTTTAGGATCATACCTCTTAAATAATGCACAACACTACATGCCGGGTTAAACCGTCAGGTACCAAGGCTTCATTCTACGGTTTACTATTTTCAGGTTTTTGTAAACAAAATTACCATTATTTTTAATAGCGATATTATCACAGGAAACATTTACTTATTTTGCCTATTGGTTGTGTTTCTTAAAACTAGGAACCAAAGTACATATAATTTAATAATAAGGAGGGTTCATTACTGCTTTACGGAATGGGACCCACAGTCGCCCACACGCTCGGTTTAAACACAACCTTATTACGTCTGTGATAATGGTCGACTGTGCAGCAGTCCTACATTTTAAATGCGGCATATCTATAAACAAATTTACACTACCTCTGACGATATGCCTATAATCCTAAAAAAATAAAAATACAATTTCTGTTATTCATATGTGTATTGGCTTTTATTAGTTTTGATTTCGGAGGCTTCCAGGGCCATTCTCATTAAGTAAGAAACGCCAATAATGACCCGGCCGAATTCCGGAAGTCGTTTATTAGCTTTACACATATCAATTTTGTTTTCTTAAGGGTTGCATGTTAAATTTTAGCATTATTATAAAGAATTGATTTTTCTAATTTCCAAAATATGTACTACGTCTATGTTATTTACATTAGGAAAAGAGTATCAGAATACAATTGGGAAGAAACAAAAACAAAAACAAATAAGTGTCAATTATTTTTTCAACTTGTAATAAGGCTAAAAACAAATGACAAACTATTTCGATTGATTGCTTACACTGATTGTTCTTATGACTACGATCTCAACACTAAATATTTTTGAGGTTACGTACACACCCCGTTCGGGTTATATTTATCCAAAAGGAAAAGCATAGAATGCTGACTCCGTTGTTTGGTTAGGAAAAACGTGACGTCCTTTTGGCCAAGATTTTTTGGGTATGGTGCCCCAAGTTTAGCTTTTAGCTTCAGACTTCGCGAATTATTTTGTGTGTCTTCAGCTTTGCTGGTATGCAGGCTAGAGGCTTGGACATATGGGCACTGCTTTGGACTTTCGTCCACGTCTTAGGACGGGTTAAAAACATAGAATTTTTTTGTCGTATTGGCTGTTCGCTTGTTTTTAACGTCACCTATGGGGTGAAATACTTTAATTCTGCGGATCAAGATACCAACGAGTACGGTTGCTTACTAGAGAATGCTACTACAAACGTCACCTAGAACTTAAGAGGTTTCGGTGATCTTCCAGTGCCAGTAGAACCTAATTCGAGTTTGTTCCTTCTTCGAGGCCGTCTGGGGGAATGGGTCATCACCTCCGGCATAAGCCCAAAGCTCTCAGTTAAGTAGTGCAATATAATAAGTTGTGTTTAATGATATTCGTACCACCAACCTGATAAAATAAACTGTAACTGTATCTGATATTAAACGGTACCTTTTAGTGGTTCTATATTTGTTTGAGTAGTTGTAGTGTATTAATTACTGCTACGATAACATTAAATTGGAGTAAAACAACTTATAATATTTATGTACTGGTAATTATATGCATGCTTTGTTTAATAAATTTAATGCACATACTTATATCTTTCGTTACTGCTACCTTTTGTATTTCAGATATTGTGTGAGTGAATGCTACAATTACTCTGAGTTTATAAGTTCTTGACCTATCTGAGTATATTTGTTCTAATTGGAAAACTTGTTTGGCGCTTATGTTCCGAAATTACATCATTTAAAAAACCGCACACTGTCTCCTCTGCAGCTAGCTGGCGAGCCCGCAAATAATATCTCATGGCGTTATAATATTTGAATATAATTAGGGAACCTAGAGTGAACTTCTTTGAATGCTAACATGGTTTACTCAGTTTAAAAGGAATATACTGGCAATCTAGAACAGGGAAACTAAAAACTCATTTAAGATCGAGTGTTAGAATAGGATTTAGACATTTGCCGAAACTATATGGTACGCCGCTGAGAAAAATGGAGTGCAATCAAAACCACTTCGATAATAAGGACTGATGCAATCCTGGACTTTAAGAAGCAAGCGAGGCGAAATTACAGCAATTATACGTGGATCGCGACAGAAAGGTGAAGAACAGTGTGAGGCGAGATAAATGTAACTGGACAGAAGAGTTGGTATAGTGAGCGGAGGAGGCTGCTGGGAAAGATAACTTCGAGGATCTGTATGATATAGGTAACAAAGCGCTTTCGTGAAGGCACTTGCGAAGGAACCAACTGGTAAGGAGCAAGAGAAGTGAGCTGATCACAAGTATCTAGGAATAGCTCAAAAGGTGGAGAGAACACTGCGAAAGTTCGCAGGAAGACGAAGCAGCTGATGCGAACCTTAGAATCAACACCAATCGTCCTACAGTGAGTGAAATAAAGATGGCACTGAAAGCACCACGCAACGGCCAATCAGCGGGCATCAACACAGCGAATAAACTAAAGGTGCACTCAATACACTAAGCAACGGCATAGCTGACGTTGAATAACAGCCAGCCACTTTTTTACAACCTCTGTTTGAAAAGCTATGGACCACTGGAGAGATGCCTGAAGACTGGAGAAAAGAACTGCTGATATAGCTGCCGAAGAAAGGTGATGTGTCAAATTTCAACAACTGAAGAGGCATCACGCTAGTCTCCACCAAGTAAAGTGTTTACATCGACCGGCGGCTGCGTGGAGTGGAGTTTCCACCTCTACCCCACGTTCGTAGACTTCGAGAAAGCCTTCGACAGTCTAAGCAGAGTGGCCATGTGCAAACATCAGAAAGCGTATGGAGTGCCAAATATAATAGTGAAAAAAACCTACCGAGGCTATGCGTGCCAAGACGTTCATGAAGGGTGACTCGCGCCATCTCTTTGCTGTTGTAAGCGTACGGAAACATGACATCAAAGCTCAAAGATCTAGCGATGATAGTGTTTAAAATCTTCTTCTTCTTCTTCCTCTTATTGTAGGCCAGTGGCCTGTTATAACCACAAAGTGGTTCTATGAGCTCTCTTTGCCCTTAGGCCGGGTAGGTGGCTAACCTTGCCCGTCGAAATTGAGGAAGAGTTCCCTTATTAGGGGTTAACGACTACCACAGATGTTAGCGTGGTAGCCGGGGAGCGTACGATTTTTAAAATCCATCTATGGTATCTACCGGGAATCGAACCCGGGCCGGCCGCCTGAGAGGCGAGCATTTTCTCGCTGCGCCATCCGCTCACCTCGTGTTTAAAATCAACAAGCTAAAGATGAAGACACTTCGCATTAATGCCACAAGCGAAAGAAAATACATCCTTGAAGGCTAGGACCTGGAGGATGTGTGCCACTTCACGTACTTAGGGAGTGTTGTGACTAAAGACTGCAGAAAATGTATCGCACAGGAACAGGAGAACGAATGCAGCCTTTGTGCAGTTATACCCGATTTAGAGGAGTAACCAAATATAGATTAAGACTAAGCTGTGCATTTTCAGGAGCAATGTGAAATCGGCTCTTCTATATGCGGCTTACGGATACTATCAGTAATAAAGATCTATGGAAAGAAACGACTGAAACGAAGATAACAAAACGAAAGTAAAACTAGATTGGTCACACTCTGAGCGAACCCAATGGGGCAGTGAAGAGGAAGGACCTGGAGTGGAAAGAAGGTGCCGTAGGCCAAGGTAGTCCTAAAGGAGATCAACCAAGACGGAAGCGCTGGAGCTGAGGAAGGCGTGGAGTATATCCCAGGTGTTAACCGTGAACAGAACCCGCTGGCGTCAGCCGCGCGCAACTGGCTGAAGAAATGTGAATGTCAGAAGGGCAAGTTTTGTTAAGTCTAAAACCATCTTCTTTGTTGTTTGGATGTTTTCAACTTTTAGAGTATCAAGTATTATTTGAAGGTAGTAAACTATTGTGGAAACTATTCAAATTTCAAGGTCTGTTCCACGGTACTAATGTTGCAATGCGTTTATGTTTGCAGTCACTAGATCACTAGAACGACCAATATTGCTATGTAATTAATGTTCAAATTTGACTGTTATCATTATCATATGTTCCAATTCCATTGGAGAATAAAGTGGCGTTAGTATTTCTCAATGCTTCAAATGTAAAGCTACAGTTTTTTGAAATAAAAAATTTAAATGCCGCATCATATTTCCCGCTTCAGAAGAAGTAGCGATAGACGGTGGCTTGATTCGGGCTAGTAATTTTTTCTTTAGGGGTTTAGAGAGAAACGAAGCGAGTGACCGCGTGACGTATTGTACCGTGAGCTGCTAGCAATGGAAATCTAATTTGTCAGTCTTAGTGACATAGCGGTTGAACCCGGATTAATTACGAGCTGTCGCAGTGCTTACAACCATTGAAACGCCGCCGTTCTTGCTCCTTAAAAATACCGCTGGAGATCAAGGATTGCATTATTTCAATAACACTAGGCATCGGCTGAAGAATTGCAGACCATTTGTTTCTTCTCAATGTTGACAGGTTTGGAGAACACGTAATTTCTGCCGTTGGATCCTTTGGGTCACTATTTGGAACCTTTCAGGTTTTGCTTTGTTGCTACAACTCGAACAGCTTTGGACACTACGCTACGGTCTGCAGTAAACAAAAAATATCCAAATAAGCCAAATTGTTACGAATACAAAGTAGACGCATACCAATCAACCTTCCCGTTTTACAATAAACTGGTGGAGACATTGAAAGTGGGAAATCGAAGGTCAAGGCTGGCTTCTGCCATAGGAACTGAA
Organism: Agriotes lineatus; assembly: GCA_940337035.1. NCBI lineage: Eukaryota > Metazoa > Arthropoda > Insecta > Coleoptera > Elateridae > Agriotes > Agriotes lineatus. The sequence goes on from CALNHX010005261.1 coordinate 93,110, forward strand.
GATTAAGCAATACATCATAATTTGTATTAAGATACTACAGACTAACTTGAACAGGAGTAGAGTCGCGGTGGATCTATTGAACCAAACGACAGACGACGTAGTAATAGTTGCAGAACCAAACAAGCAAATCGTGTCAAAGACGTCATAGTTTACAGATTGCAAAACAGATGTAGTGGCCAGAATCTGCAATCCAAATATTAAGGTGTCATATAGCGGATAAGAATATAGATATGTATGGATAACCGTGGATACATTGTCTGTAATAGTATGCTCCATAACATCGCATGTGCAACTGAAAAATGTTGGCATATATTTAGAGCAATTTAAAGCTTGTACCAGGCAGCTAATGCGACGAGACATAATCATAGAAGGAGATTTCAATGTCAAAAGTTGCAGATAGGGCTCTCCTAGAGAAGATTAAAGAGGGGAGGTTATAGTGGAATGGCTCGACGAAATTAACTTGGAAATTTCAAAGACAGGAAATAAGCCTACTTTCGTTAGAGGTGACAGTAGTTTCTACATAGACATAATTGCAATTTCTGAAAACGTAGCGCAACATATAAGTGGCAAGTCTTGGACAACGAAAATGTAAGTGACCATCGCGATATACATCCGCAATAAAATGATACATCGAAAATACCAAGTACAGACATGATAAAAAGATAGAACGTTTGCTTTGTCTTTATGGAGGGCTTCATCTGTAACCTAACAAACAACTTAGGCAGATATACAGAAGAAGAAAACCCGCTTGATACCAGAACCGTGGGATGAAACTATAGAAATTTTCTGAAATCGGACCTTCAGGGAGAACGAAGAAGAAATAAGACCAGGAAGCGTGGTAATTCGAAAAGATTGCCGAAGCAAGAAAATTGTATATCAGGAAAAAAAAAACACTAGTAAGAGCGAACAAGAAAATCACTAGCACAAGAACTGAAAAAGATGCTTTTCGAGAAGAGTATGCTAGGCAGAGATCATGTATGAGGGGAAAGATTAAGAAAGTGAAAACAAAACTTAGAGAAATATCTGCAAAGTTCTAAAGACAGATATCGACTATCTGGTGCCTGTTTGTAATTTATTTATTTACTCGTATGAAAATAATATAAGTTAAAATTACGGTCAAAGATCCTAGTACACACACAATTCTCGGTTTATATTTTTATACTGTGCTCAACTTTTGTCTGTCAGTAAATTAAGGCTGGTTAAAATTAACTGTAATAATTAAATGCACAAATAAAATGATTGAATGCCCCTCTTTCTATTTTATTTAACTGCAATACCAATTACGCTAGCTCTCAGCAAACACAAATCTTCTTATCTCATGGGTTGGGTTCATAAATGGACTATATTCTCAAATTTTAGGTTATTTGTCTCAACGTAGCTCGTTTGCTCGTCATTACTAGATAAAATTCACAATCTCGTAAATTGTTAGATGAACACAAAATGGTTTTTTGCGTACAGCGTAACATTGAACGTTTAAAAATCGTGAAATACGCGTCGGGTAAATTATTGTTTTTAGGATGAAGTCAAAGCTCCCCTTGATTGTTCGGATGCCAACTTTCTTTTGTTTCTGGTACTTGAGACTCCGCCGAATTCACCAAAACCTGGTGACGCCGCTCGATTTTTGAAAACCACGAAGTAATTGGCCTTTTGAAAAAACGCTGGCCCTCTTCGGCAAGGTTTAATCTTGGGTTTTAGTCGTTTATCCGAACGCTAACACTTAAATTGCAGGAAAATTCCTACCTCGTTATAACCCTCTCGTGCTGGGTTCGGAGCTGGTCGCAGTGACGCCGCCAGAATATCTCAGGCTGTAGCCGCTCCCCTGGGTGCAGGTGTTGATCTCGACGTTCCTGCAGACTCGGCTGATGCCCTGGACTGCTAACCTCTGGCTTCAGATGGTAATTTTTGTCGTAGTCGAAGATTGACATTTTCAGGTGCTTGCTGCCGATTTCCTCGGAGATGAGATTTGCAAAAATGTAAATTTTTCATTGCGGAAATTGCTGCAAACCTTATCACAGGTACAAAAACACTGTGTGAATAAAACTGGGTACTTTTTATATTTCAAAATACTCGTTTATTATATGAAAACATTAATTAAATGTGGAGCACAAATTCAACACCTTTCAAATAATTTTTTTCAATTGTTCTCCTTGTTAATGACAAAAAAGTATCATGTTGCTAAGATACGGTGTTATTCTACTATTAATTGGAAATTAGGTTTGATAATATTTACCACAAATGGAGTAAAGTTTGATTACATAACTTACAATCTAACATCTTCTTAATCTAAAATTTTGTCTTTTTGCTTATAACTAATATTGTTCTATAACGTTGCACTCACAAACGTTTTAAATTTCACTGCTCTATTTTTGCACTATGTTTTTAATTATTAAAGCATTGATTTTAGGTTCTACACTTTTCACGTCGCTTGCCTCATTTCTGTTGCCTCCATTCAGGAATTTCTCTTTGAAATTTTCTAGATTTTCCTTCATCTTGCTTTACCCTTCAGCTTGCTCACAATTTTCACAGTCCTTTGATTTTATTGATAACTACGCTCATTTTATGCATGTAACAACCTTTTTGTGTCAATACTTTCGTTCGGTCTGGCTTTACATGTGCACAAACCTATCATTTTAATTATATTACTCTATTCACAAGCCAAATTCAAACCCTTTGAAATATGCTTTGCCTTTGCGTGCCTTTATCCGACTAATTACTGTTTCTCGCATCTCATAATCAATGCATTTAATATTTTTATCTTTGTTTAAAATTGCAATTATATAAAATATCCTAGCTCTGTGCTTTATTGATTTGGTTGAATATTTTGTACTGCAAACAGAGCCCAGTTGTGGACTTAATACCATTTCAATATGGGGCATGCGTATAAGAGTATAAGAGTAGTATAAGTACTACCACGGATATTCTTGACAGACAACGATATGTTTATAGTAACGGAACTGTTTCCGGCACACAAAATAGATGAACGGTTGGTGCTAGAGGTCGACGAGGCAGATACAGAAAAGAAAGCACGTGTTCAAAGAACTCTGATTGCAGAGTTAACTCTCATCGAAAAACTGAAAAACCCTATCCAACCACACACAGGCCGTTGTGCACGCTAATCTGGCGAAGTTAATGGAACGCCTTATTGCCGACAGAATAGATCATGAAATAGAGTAAACGTGAGGACTCGCCAAACACCAGTATGATTTTAAAAATGGCTACTCCACTATCACTACCATGGAAAATGTGATGCAAATAGCCTAAGATACGAATACTGGCGCGTATCAGCGCAGAAAATTCTGCATCATCGCGATGCTACATGTAAAAACGTGTTTAATAGCGCACTCTGCAAAGGGACAGCGGAAGAACTGAAAAAGCAAACTGTAGCACCTTACCTCAGAAGAATCGTCATGCGTTACTTAGATAATAGAAAGATACTCATTGGGGAGACAAAAGAACTATATATGACATGATGGGTTCCACCGGTGTCGGTATTGGGACCACTCCTGTGGAGTGTATTTTATGATGGAGTCCTGAACCTAGATATGCCGGAAGGGGTTACCCTTATTGGCTATGCAGATGATCTGGCAGTAGTAGCCACAATGAAAACAGCAGAAATTCTTGAACCAAAGCTCAGACCAGCTTCGCTACAAACAAACCAAGGTCTGAGAACTGAAAAATTAGAATTAGCCCCCCCCCCCAGAAATGTAAAGCTGTGTTGCTGGTTGCACTATGAACAGTGGCTCATATCTTGTACAAGTTGGGAAAATACAAGTCTAAACTAAAAAGGGCGTGAAAAACCTTTGACCATAATATGTGAATGACAGAACATGTAAACAATGTGATCATCAAAGCCCTCGGGCATGCACCATGCCAAACGTCAGAGGCGCCAGGGCAACTAACAGGCAGGTGCAGATGTTGGCTGCTTACTCTGCCATACTGTATAGAGCTCTCATATAGCATGGTGACGTCAAACATGAAAAATACAAAAAAGATTTATAACAATACAGAGAAAACTAGTACTGCGAATATATAGTGCATATAGGTGGAACGGGCTTGACAAACGCCCGCAGTTACTGGCAGAAACATCAATTGGCTTTATGATGGCAAAGAAGGTTGAAATGTATAACAAAAAAAAGGGAAGGGAAGGGGCTTCTGAAGTACTGGCTTCAACGGGTCTGAAGGTTTCCAGGAATCCACTAAAAAAGATTTCCCATCGAGCTAATGTCCCGAACATATTTATCCTTGGAGATTGCCGTTTCGTGAGGGTGAACGCCGCCATACTTTTAGAATTTGGTATCATTAAATTACTGTATTAATCTCATTGTGTGTGCAAGTCTTGCTTGTATATAACTATTTATTTTAGAGACCATATGTACAACGCCATTGTTTGCAATTGTCATTTATGTGCTTCTGTTCATGTGTGCTTTTTTACAAGTATTCGCCCAATGAACACATGTTTTGAGCTTTTTCCCGTCAGGGAGGTTAAATGTAATTTGGACACGTCGGGTAGATTGCGGTAAGCTTGACAGAAAACCTTCCCTTAACTGTACTATCGCGACGTCACCTCATAGAGACTTCCTCGTAATATTAAAGATTCACGGGCTAGCCCAGCACTACCCGCTAAAATATTATATATCGTGTATTCGATATACCGTATCAATTTACATTCTATGTATTTTTGATTGTAGGGCAAACATGCAGTCGCGTTGACAACTAGTGGTTGAATTCAACCACTAGGTGGCACTTACAACATCATGTCAAATTTCAAACTAAAAGGAAAACGTGCTTTCGTATAATTCATGAATTACGATTTCATACTCCTCTTGGACACTTAGTCAGAACTTACACTTTCCATTACCAACTAAATTATCATAATCTAACTTAACTGAAAATTTTAAACTGGAAAAACAATAAATTAATTATACCAGCTATTCTACACCTAAATAAGAAGGAAAAAGTATTCATCTCTAAGCATTGCACGCCTCAACAAGTTTTTCATACTTTACACATAACAGAAAAATCGGGAGTGTGCTCCCCTAGACTTTCTCGCATTCGCCTTGGTACTGATAACTATTGGTGTTTAACAGTTGTATATGTATCTATCTATGTTTACATTAAAAACGTTCTGCGTAAATACAATTTTATTTTAAGTTTTGTGCCCCAAAACAACTTACTTATCTGCCTTTTCGCTACGCGCCTGTACAAACATATGAAAGTACCACTACCTGTTTAGGTAAAGTGCCGCTTTAGGTTAACATATCATACTGAAATTTTATATCTGGGAGTTTTTATCAATATTAAATGTATGTGCAAAATTTCGTGCAAATACCTTAAAGCAAACTGGTACTTTACTTGAATGGATACCGCTACCTGTTTAGGTAAAATGCCACTTCCGGTTAACCGATCATGCTGAAATATAATATCTGGTAGTTTTTCTACATCAGAAATGTATGTACAAAATTTTGTTCAAATATCTCGAAGCAAACTGGTACTTTACTTGAATAGGTACCGCTACCTGTTTAGGTAAAGTGCCACTTCCGGTTAACCGATTTCGCTCAAAATTTGACAGGAATCTACAAATTTTGAATAATGACTATGTACATAATTTCAAGGGTCTAGCTTATTTCGTTTTTAAGTTATCGTGTTCACACACACACGCACACACGCACACACATACACACACACACACAGACATAATTTGAAAAATGGTTTTTTCGGACTCTAGGAGGTCTAAAACGTCAAGATTCGTCAAAATCTCGAAGTCGATTTTTTTGACGATTACAATACTTTATCTACTCCAGTGGGATAAGTAACGCATTACGTCACTCATTTGACACTATTTCAGTTAGGTAATGAAGCTCATTACACCACTCAGTTATGTAATGGTTTCATTACGAAACTGAGTTGTGTAATGACTTCATTACGTAACTGAAATAGTGTCAAATGAATGACATAATGACATTTGCCTACTAAAATATTTTTGAAAATGACAGATCTGACATTTCTCTTAATGTACTTTTCTCAATTTTAGGCAGCCGTAGATAAAATTTTGTACAATACATGTGTGATAATGCATCATTAATATACTTGTGTGCGTACATAACTCGTGCTACGCACTCGTTTGTAACCTACACACACGTATATTAATGATTATCCCACTTGTATAGTAAATAACTATTATACTACCGTATGCGAGAAAGTAAAAAGGAAATAAAACTAATAAATACCATCGATGTCACGGACCACCTACAATTATATTTTTCTCATTATGATTATGCCTTCACTTTTACCACAAAAAATTATTAGCTATTGATTCTCCAATAAAACTCAAGTTAATCCGTAAACGTTTGCAGTTTGCATAAATTGTCAGAGATCATTATTAATAAATACCCTGACGTCTATTCTACTCAATGATAAATGAATTTATCTTAACATAGAAAATAACCAAACTACTTAGATAATTCATCTTATCAATTTGTATTATCACAAAATCATTCTAAAGGAACTGTAACCCTCTGGTTAAAATTTTTTAAAAAAGTTTGATGTTTTATACATAGAAAAGAACGATTAAACCCCTCAAATTATAATTAAATAAAAAATTATTATCAATTGATAATTGTTTCAAACACAAGGACTTTAACCTACACAACCCAAAATTATGAAAATAATACCCCCATTGTTAATCATACTATTTCAACATTGTCCTATTTTATCAAAAACTTGTCTCAGGAAGATAACGGTAGTTTAGCGAAACGTTACATGTGTTTTTTTAACTATTTTAAACAATAAATAATTTTATCTACTCCAGTGGAATAAGTAACGCATTGCGTCACTCATTTGACACTATTTCAGTTAGGTAATGAAGCTCATTACACCACTCAGTTATGTAATGGTTTCATTACGCAACTGAGTTGTGTAATGACTTCATTACGTAACTGAAATAGTGTCAAATGAATGACATAATGACATTTGCCTACTAAAATATTTTTGAAAATGACAGATCTGACATTTCTTTTAATGCACTTTTCTCAATTTTAGGCAGATAAAATTTTGTACAATACATGTGTGATAATGCATCATTAATATACTTGTGTGCACACTCGTTTGTAACTTACACACACGTATATTAATGATTCTGTTATCCCACTTGTATAGTAAATAACTATTAACGTGTCTTGACAAAAATGTTGTTAATATCACATTGCTAAACAAAAAACATTTTTCTGGCTGATATATTCTCTTTAAATGTGGAGTGAATAAAGGAATTGCTGGTTGGATATGTGAACCTATCATAGGTAAACATAAATCACCGGTATTGTTTCATTAACCTAACATAAATATATCCCATCTCAGGTGCTTTAGAAAATGCTATCAAAATTATTGTATACAAATGTTTGGTTATTTCAGAATGACTTTACATCTTTCAACAGTTACTGTCAACTTACTAGTGTTGACACTTCACTGAATTTATATTTAATTAACACAAATCAGTTCCAAAATGTTGAAAAGAGTAAGTAATTTTGTAAGTAATTGATTATTCCACTGTTAATACTAATTAGTGTTTATTAATTACATATACCTGGATATCTTCCACTTTTAAAATGCATCCAATTCTCCTGTAGAAAAACAGCACAAATATAACCAAGCTATTTCGTCACATGTATTTGAATCTTCAACCAGGAACCCTACTTCAATTAGAATCCACAGTGTTACAATGAATCAAACATCTCCAAAGTGTCACCCTACTACTCCAAAGGTCATGCAGCTCTCCCTAGATGGTAGATCCTTTATTACATACAACTGCAATCCAAGATGTAATCTTCTTTACAGTAACCAACATGGTATTCAATCCTCCTATTCCATTCTATAAACACCAACCCGCATAATGAATTTGCGACAGCAAGCCCAATTAAAATCCAATTCACAGATGTCCTCACCTCTACTGCGACCCGCACTAGCTCGAACCAGCAATTCTCGTTGTAGGTTGTAATTAATCCATTAATAAGTATATGCCAGCATACCCATTCAAATTATTTACAGGTACCTATCTACGTATTGACAGAAATCCACTCCACAGCTCCTCCAGTCAACCCAGTTAGTACGGACTCATCTCAACAATTCCAATGTTCCAAAGGCTCTACTGAAGTATACCAGTCAAATGCCTTACCAAAGAATCTGTGAATTGATAGCTCTAACAATTGTCCTTGGCGGCGTTCCCTCCTTTGGATTTACAAGGTGTAAGGCACACAAAGCCACACCTTGCTGGGTGTTTATCTACAAAGACGACTCACTCTAAGCCAAAATTTCATTTTATTGTTACAATACAAAATTACGCAGACAGCGATGACCAGCATAATATTGGCTTATATTAGAAAATAATATTTTAGATGTTGTACACAATATAACTCCAGAGTAGACCAGCGAACAAACGAAATGGAAGACGTAGTGCAAAATTACAATTAAAGTGGAACTGGGCCGGACATATAATATGAATAAAGGACAATAAATAGACAGGAAAAACGAATAGAGTTGAGACCAAAAATTAGATGGAGAGATGACACCAATGAAATAACTGGGACCAACTGGATGTCAGCAGCACATGTAAGAGAACAATGGGTTGGGATGAGGAAGGTTTACCTTCAGCAATGGACTAATATAGGCTATTTGTGATAATATTAAATAGTGCGAATATCTCATATTGGTAACATGCTGAGTGCAATATTAAACGAAAAATTGGAAACACACATGTCATGGTAAATATCATCAGAGCAAGGAGGGTTCGTAAAAGAGAAATGAACTCGTCGACAAAATCTGAGTGGTAAGCCAAATAATAGAAACATTATGAAAAATAAGTCTTGCACACATGTTTTATTAAATACGACAAAGCGTTGTAAATACGTTATGATATGTACCTTGAAATACTGCAATCAGATATTGTTATAACTGAGGCTAAAATCACTATATTGCTTTACATTGTTTTATTTACGAACAAGGAGCATCTCAAAAAGTATAACAAGTAGTAACTATAATAATAATAAAATCATAATCATTGATCAAAAAAACAACACAGATGTGAAATAACACACATAAAGCAATGTAAAGTAGTTCACTAAATACCTACAAAAAGTCGGGTGGTGGCTGAAAGAGATACAACGACTATACAATGTTATATGACGGATTTGTAAATAACATAGATTAAGTGCTATGGTTCCAACCACCAAGAAACATGATTTTAAAAAATCACAGCATAGTGCAGAGCTGCTGATCGTCATAGTCCTAGAAGTAATCCATTCTCCAAGAGATTGAAGAACGTTTTTCTCAAATTGTCCCCGAAGATATAGACAGACCTAAAACAGGAAGTTATCTGTAAGACAATGAATAAAGCCATCCCTAAACCCAAACTGTAGAGAAAGACGATGTTATTAGATTTTTGACCAATCTCAAACGGAAAACATGCCACCAGCAGCTTGGGAGAATGTGTCGAGTTCGACTTACCTTACGAGGCGATAAACTAACTTAAAGGGCGCCAAGTGGTTCTGTCTGGCACTTTACCTCTACATTCTTGAGACAAAAAACCACTAGGTGACTCAAGCAAAGCTGAAAATCAAATAAAAATATACGGTACCCCCCACCCAAGAAAAGCGCCCTTCCGTGCTTTCCAAGAATACTTCGATACTCAGCATCACTCCGTTTCGCTAATACAATGAAATGCTATGAACCAGTTATTTATCAAAAAAAAAAAAACACAAACAAATACAAAAAAAAAAATTTTTTTGCCGACGACCATAGCTCAAAAGTTGATGTTGCCTTCATTTCGGAGGATCTATCGTATGAAAACGATCCAAAACTTCAGGAAGGTTCCTGGCGACCGGAATCGTGTACACATACGAACATACATCCCCCGCACAGCACGTTTAGGCACCCCCCAATACGGGGGAATGATCTAGTGGATTGGGATCTTCACCAAAAGATCCGCACCGCCGAGACGGAGATTTGATATAGTGGGTTCATTAGTCGGTTGGCTCGAATTTTAGAGATATTTGACTCAGAGTGGTTTTCGATATGGGGGAATTTCAATACTTCTTACACTTCGTGTCGAAGTAACTCAAAGTAACAAATATTATATAATGACAGTCAATAAAATTTAGGATATAGTAAATGTAAATAAACAATGCTGGTATTCTACAAAAAGATAAAGTATTTAAGTATATAAGGGATACCTAACGCATAAATACATAAATATCCCATATTTAAAAAGCAACTAACCAAAGCTATACACTTTATTCGGGGCATCAAATGCAATATGTTATTTAATAAATTATCTAAATATTTTATTGGAGCCTTAATACTTGACCTAATAAATTTTAACGCAATAATGCAATTTCCTTAAACAAACAATTTAGAATAAATATTCTTACTGACTCATTATGTTTTACTCTTGTCCAAATTAAATGTATAAAGGGTTTTATTTCACCCAGGCGGTTGCATATATTTCCCAACACTAAATCAAAATGATACCAACAAACTGTGGCAGCAATCCAATATTAAATTGTTAAATTTCTAAACTGTTTGGGTACTAGTGTAAAAATTAGGTTAGCCAATCAGCTACTTAATTTGCTACATCAGCTAACCTTAATCAGTATTAAATATTTTCCCTATCACCGAAATTACTGATAATGTTTTAACGAACTTAATTTAACTATGATTTTAAAAGGTGAAGCCTGGCTTAATGCAATTTGAAATTAAAAAGAACTGGACTAATGAACATGTTAAACAACTGCGATTTTATAAAGTAGCTTTGATTTATGCAAATACCAAAGTCTGGGTTTGTATAACCACAAGAAATGAGCTAGACTAGTTCTCAGGTCGTAACGATAGCCAAAGTTAACCTCCACAGGTAGATAAAAAATCATACTACATTTACATTGAATACAATGTACATATTGCTACTACCAAACATTTCTGAATTAAATACACACTAATTACAGCCGAAAGTACCTGCACGCCATCTCCCCTATAGTTAGTTCAGTGGATAACTACCAACAGGTCACGTTCGGCACAAACTACTCCAAACGAAACTTCAACCATAATTCCCTTTACTAGTCTAGACGACTCCAGACACTGGATTATACCCTTGTTCACCTGGGGTTACCCATGTTTCTAGAATCGCCGCAGCAATCACCACATTTTTCAGGAAATCTTAAAAAGCACTTCCCGAAAAACCTTTCAAAAATAGGTACTCTGAAATAAAAGGCTAAAGCGAAAAGCAACAAAGACTAAAATCCTGTAAGTAACATAATCTCTTACCAGAGCTCTGCCTACTTCGACATTTGAAAAGTAGCAACTACATAATCCACGTCACACGAGGTTTTAGCTTCGAACACAAAGAGAACAAAGAAAATCTCAAATCATATGAATATACGCCTCAAATCTGCGTATAGCATCTCAGCCCACGGATTGCTTTGAGATTCGACCAATTGCACAAAAATTCAGAATGCCAACCATGAGGAAATAATAACTTTTATAAGAAACCGGAAAGAAAATACAACCATCCTGTGTCACTCTTATGACGAAACAAAAGCGTGTCTGCACGCCTCAAATTCTCCGTGCTAAACGGGGTCTATACTCAGCAGGCGAAGAAATAGCCGAAAAGAATATTTAAATGTGTTAATGAAAAGGAACGGCATAAAAAACTTGGACTAACATATAGCAGTAAAGCAGGGTCCCGACTGTTTTGATAATAAAAAAATCAAGAAGTACCATTGAATACATGTAATGATATTTAGGTTTATTATATTGAGTTTTTTACTTTTAAGTATTAAAGTAACTAAAAACGAATTTCATATGGATCTGTTCCTTTTTTAGTTGCTAACAATATTTGAGTGAAAAAAACAATAAGTAAATAAATTCCGTTGAATTCTTATGTTATCAATTATTCCCCTGATTCATTTCACAAATTTACATGGACATGTCATAAAATGTTACTGTTTAGTTTGTAATATGCTTTAGAAAATGTATAAGTATGAAGATTGTGTCGTTGTGCTTTGGGTGAATTATATTTTGTACTAAAAATATATCGATCATAAATTTCTGTCACAAATAGAGTTATATAAGGTATCATTTGAAGAACAAAGTAATCTTCTAATACTTAGTCGCTTTACAATTATCATTAACATTAAAACTATAAAAATGAAAAAAGCAACAGAAATCGATTTCAGTTTAAAAATTAATAAAGGGAACAAATACGCAAGGCTACCCTAAGTTCTAAATTACCAATTGACCGCGAGCACGTTAACGAGCGTCTTCAAAGTAAACGTAATGTATCAACCTGAAGTCCACAAAAATACTGCACTATGAATCTGATTAGGGACCACCGTAGCCCGGACTGCTCGTTGTAATTGTGTTATCTTGTAATTTGGTGGTTAAGTGTGTTAGCTAACTCGAGCTGTCTGCGGAACCGGATCTGGCTGTTACGACCTCTCGGCACGAACACCTCACAACTTCATCACATCAACCTAGTAAATTTTCTTTTCTCGTTTTTGGCATCGCTTAGAGCTTAACAAAGACTTTAGCAACAGAAAGTATCGTTAAATCCACTAAGATTTTTTGTCGTTGACTAGTGTCTAATTTGGGCTTATTGAACGGTGTCATTTTTGTAATGATAAAAACTAGGTTAAACTGTTCTTATTTACTTACCATAAGACAATTTCACATTCTTCAAATATTCTATACTGCGTTGGAGCACCTACATGTTAATGTATTCTCCGATTAATATATAAAAAGTGTAAGTCTTCCTTCATCGGAGCTGTTTCAAATTAAAATATTTTTAATAGAATATTTTACATGTAGCGTAGACTGTGACCAGTGTCACCTACTGGTAAGTTACATGTAGAAGTTGAATCTCACGATGAATTACATCACGGAACTCCACTACATACCTTGTATTTTAATTATATCATCGCCATTCTTATACACGAGTGGATTTGATCTGCTAGACTGTGTCTATTACAGCTGAAGGGCTATATAAACAACACATTGCGTTTAATGAATTTATTTACATGAATTTATTTTACACCTTAAATGACTACAACGCAATGACCCCTACGCTTTACTAACGTTGTGCAACATCTGTTGTCCCAGTTATCGAGGGCTTTGGAATATGATGTCCATAGTAACTGTCCTTGTTTGCTATATTATTAGAAAGGGATCTGCTAAGGTTGACAAGTGTACGTTTATTACTTTAAATAGTATCCAGCTTTAAAGTAGTGTTTCCGTTATGATTTGTAAAATGCATAGAAATGAGCTTCATGCTGCGATTAAATACTTGCAATACTTGCAGAAGAAAAGTTTAACGCCGAAATAAATACACGAAGGCATGGTTGGAGTGCTTAAAAACGATGCTTCTCCTTACCAAATAGTTAAAAATGGTCTCGGGAGTTCACGTGTGGTTCTACTTGTAAACATGCAAAAAATACTGGTCGAGACAGTTCAGCAAAATCACAAGAAAATATTGATCCTGTGAATGATATGATACGAGAAGACGTACCTTTCTAACAATAGGCTCCATAAGGTGTCACCAAGCTGGACACTTCGAATATTGGCTGCTGAACAAAAGCGTGTTCGTGTCTTTTTTCTATAGCCACTTAGCCGTATTTAAACTAAATCTCAAAACTTTCTTGATCGTTTCGTGACAGTGGAGGAAACGTGGGTTCACCACTTTGATCCTGAGTCAGAGCAGAAAAGCATGAAGTAGTGTCGTCTAGAAATTTTGATGCTCAAGTATTTGGAACGTGGCCTTACGATTACTGAGAAATAGTGTTTGACACTATTCTATAAACGCATTGCATCATAGCATCGCGCGCTATACTGTTTCTTTGGGATAACGCTCCCGCGCATGAGAACTTGATTTTTCAGAACGTAATTCGCGAAGTTTTATTTGAAGTAATGGAGCATCTATCATATTCTTCTGATCTAGCTCTCAGTAACTTTTATCTGTTCCCAAAGCTGAATGAGAGTGTTCGGGGAACAAATGTTGACATCAGTGATGATGCTGTTCCAGCAGCAGTGCAGAATTTTCTCGATAACCACGAACAAAAGTTCTTCAAGACATGTGTGAGCGTCGGTGGAATAAGTGTCTCGTAGTGCAAGGGAATCATGTGGAAAAGTAAGTACATATTAGGGATAAAACATTCTGTATATCCCTCATCAAATCAGCTACTTCAAGAAAGCAATCTTTTACCCTTCAATCTCTCGTTTTTCAAGGAAACTAGTGCTCTCAGCAGTTCCAAATAACAGTACATTTTTATGTAGAAAAATCTAACCTTTTCGAATATTTAACCAGAAGTGACTAAAATGTTGACTGTAAAAGGTTATGATACAGAACACCTTCCCCATCCTTGCATAAACTACCCCTTTTGAACATTATACCAACTTATTTTCAACGTCATCTAATACAGCATACAAAATAGCATAGATATATCAAATTACACCAAATTTGCTTTATCTGATATAGATGTAGATATCATATTAATTATATTTGCATTTAATCATTTGTTTCGTTTCGTTTCTAATCTTAATGTTATAAATAAAATTCGTTAATCTATGTATCAAAAGTGTACGTACGGTCGCGGCCAAAAAACCAGGACACTTTATCCGTATTTCCAATTTGTGCCGACTTTTTTCAGAATTGAATAAGTAATGACTTTTGATGACATATATTAATTAGAATTGTCAGTGTCAACAATTGTTTTTGCATTTTGAGAATTAGGCCAGAAAAAGTATTCCGTTTTATTTTGGTCGCGACTGTATATGGTATTACTAGAAAGGTAATTTAAAAAAATATATAGTGTAAAAATATACAGGGTGTTGCATTTAAAACAAATACTAACTCGGTATAACACAATAATCACGATATAAGCGGTTGTTTAATCTTGAATTAAACAGACTAAATTGCAGTTCCAAAATTTACGAAATCCAGTTCATAGGTTTAAAATACAATTCTATCATATGTACGAAGTTTAAATGTCGCAACTGCAAGTAAGCACATTGCGTTAATGCACGACCTAGAATCAGAGTTCGGTGTAACATATTTGCAGATATAATGGAAATAAACTGGCTTAACGCTGACACATATTATGAAATGTTATATCGTCACTGTAAATATACTTTGCACTTCGTAATCGTAGTAACTAAGCAATTATGTTTGTATAAATAGAACCTTTATTTTTGTAATAAAAGAATCGACTATTATAGTTCGGTTCATTTACATCGATGTTACCCTTCCAAGCCATAAACTTATGAAACGTGAGGCTGCGTTTCAGGGTAGCCACAAATATCCTAGTCCCTTTGAGTGACATTGACTACATTGTCTTAAAACAAGGATGCAGTCCCAACCTTTGTGCTCAAAACGTTGGGGACAATAACCAGTGCAAGTAACAGAAACCTGATCCAGCCTCCAGGCAAATCTGTTCATGGTCCTTCGAGCCGGATCCATCTCCAATTAAGAACAAGCACATCCCAAGGGTTACCAACATCCGAAGAGAAAAACAACGTCTGACAACCCACCCAGGTCCCAGAAAATGGCTAATAATATGGAGGAATTCAATCAATTAGCTGTCTCCCAAGAAGAGCTCGCGCAGAAGATAACACAGGTATTTTCCAACAGCAAAAAAGACCCTTCCAGCCGGAAAACAGAAGCTTACATCATCAGTCGTAATAAGACGCTGGATGAACTCTGGAACACCGCGACCAACAATCACGCAAAAATGGTGCAGCTAAGTATTCAAACCCACAATTATTTTAGAAGGGGTATTACGACCAAATTAAAGCCATCTACTGCTTAAAACATTATTTGCAGAGCTGTTTAAAAGCAACTGAAATTCCCAACCCTTCCGGGATTGGGAGGCAAGAAAAAATAGTTGAGAATCTTGAACAAAAGGTTCGTATCCGAAAATTACAGATTCGAATCCAAAATTTCAAGCAAGCGATGTTCGATGCCGAACTAGCATGAGAATTAGGAAAACACGCCCTCACGCAGAGGGAACTGAAAGAAAAATGGGATCGTGTGACAGAGATGGACGAAGAAGTCATGTCTAACGAGATGGATTCAGAACAAACATACTTCAGTCCTGAATATACTACGTTGGAAGACAGGTATAGAAATTTAATTAATTTATTACAAACACCGACAAGGAGCGAGCAAGCAACAGCCATTTCGCTCCCTCAAGTCAAAATCCCCATATACGAGGAAAATTATGAAGAATGGGCCACCTTCAAGGACCTATTCACCAAATTAGTGGATGACAACTAGAACATGGACGATGTCATAAAAATGCAGTATTTAAAAACGCATGTCAAGAGAGAGCCCAGCCGACTGATCCAGCATCTAGCAATTCCTCGAGCCAACTACAACACCGCTTGGAATTTGCTGCAACAAAGGTACCAAAACAACCGCCTTATTTTAACAAAATTGCTAGACATCATCTTCGATCTGCTGGTCCTTTCTAAAGAATCAACCCAAGGGTTAAAGAGATTGCATGACTCAATCAAGGAATGTCTAGAAGCAATCAAGAACCTAGGCATCTCCACCGACAGTTGGGGTCCATGGATCTCTCGAAAATGGGATCCTGAAACTAATAAATTATATGAGCAGTCGCTTCAATGCCCCAATGAAGTTCAGGATCACCAACTATTAATGGCTTCTTTGCAAATGCGATTCCAGTCCCTGGAATCCATTGATGGAGCTCGAAAACCAATACAGGAAAGGCCACAGAAGATTTATGCTTGCTAGAAAGGTAATTTAAAAAAAATATAGTGTAAAAATATACAGGGTGTTGCATTTAAAACAAATACTAACTCGGTATAACACAATACTCACGATATAAGCGGTTGTTTAAACTTGAATTAAACAGACTAAATTTCAGTTCCAAAATTTATGAAATCCAGTTCATAGGTTTAAAATACAATTCTGATTTCATATGCATGAAGTTTAAATGCCGCAACTGCAAGTAAGCATATTGCGTTAATGCACGACCTGAATCAGAGTTCGGTGTAACATATTTGCAGATATAGCGGAAATAAACTGACTTAACGCTGACACATATTATGAAACGTTATATCGTCACTGTAAATATACTTTGCACTTTGAAATCGTAGTAACTAAGCAATTATATTTGTATAAATAGAACCTTTATTTTTGTAATAAAAGAATCGACTATTATAGTAGTTCGGTTCATTTACATCGATGCTACCCTTCCAAGCCATAAACTTATGAAACGT